>JAQISU010000306.1:3812500-4020000 GCA_029339505.1 Unio delphinus
GTAAGATACCAAGGTCTTAATTAAACGTATGTTTGTAGAATCTATTTTTTTTTTCATCCCAGTTTGTTTTCTATACGTATTTAGATGTTTTAAATTAGTAGAATGCATCAGAACGAAATGGCGGAAAATTTGAAATACAATATTAAACGATTAATTTGAATATTTTCTGTCTCACATAATTAAAATTGAAATTAGCTGCTATTCTCTTCGGTAGAGAGTTATTTTCTTTCAACAGAAATGTGCCCATAAGTAATTAATCTCTAGGTTTTGGCTCAGCCAACAAAATGTTTATCCGTAAAAGCTAAACCCATGGAAAGCAACCACTTGGTTAATTGTTTGCCGCCTTTGTAGATTCCATTTCGAAGTTTCATTCAACACTGTTTTTAAGACATTTTCGCATCAAACGTTATAACTTTTGGGTCAACCGCCTAATTTTGTCCCTAAATCCCCGAGGCAGTACCGTAAAACAAACTGCACTACCCACAATTTATAAAATAAAATTTCAACTGCTAATTTGACATGGTAGGGATATGACTGAAAAAATCGTTAAAGGTATGTTTTAAAAAAAATCCAAATCAATCTCTCTCTCTCTCTCTCTCTCTCTCTCTCTCTCTCTCTCTCTCTCTCTCTCTCTCTCTCTCACACACACTTTAAGAGCTCGGTTTGTATAAAATGCACTTTTATGTTTGAGAGTGTGTTATGTATATTTAATTTGCATTGTTTATTAGTTTTTGTTTCTTTCTTTATATTATATGGATAATTGTATTTTTTACCTGACCTTGTCCAACATTAAGTTTATTTTCTACCAGGTCTTAATTGTTGATTTTGCTTTCTAAACATGTTTATCTAAATCTGAGTCCAGAATTCCCCATGAAATGCCAAGTTTAACTGTTTTACAGACCTTCTAATTATAACTAAGATTTTATCTTGTGAATATTTGGAACCTTCCAGAATGAAATGTTCCATTAGGTAAATGTAAAATATGACATGCAGTCAATTAGAGGTCTGTATAATTTAGTTTTTCTATAAATTATTTACTCGTGTTTTGTTGGTGTGTCCAGTATTTTAGTTGGGCTAGAATTTTCTCAAATTACGTGATTCTTGTCTAGAAATAAAAAGTGCTTAATAGTCTTTTTTTTGAAGCTGATCTTTGTCCAGTTTCATAGACAACAATGTTTACCATTTCCTCTGACTCAACGATAAATATTAGGATTATTATCTTGGTCTTTGTCAAGGGTATTGTGTTTGTCATGGTCTTTATTATAATTTTAGAAACACATTATAATTATTTTATCTTGTTTACATTTGGAACCCTAGAATTAAATTATCCATTAGATACTAGTTTTGTTCAGTTAGTCATCATCGTCCCGTCTGGGATATAACGATGCAAGTATCTAGCTATGACTTGTGCCGCGGCTCTGCCGCTGTTCGCATTTGCGCTTACCACATAGTGTCCATCTAAGGGCTACCTTGGTTATCCGTTCTTGGGGTATCCTTATTACGTGATCGAGCCATTTGATCATGCGCATATTGATCACCAGGGAAATTTTGTTAGATCACGTTTTTACATATATGTTCACATTTTATATCTTGACTGGCCAATAAATGTTACAGTTCTTACAGATGCAACATCTGCAGAGACAGCTTTTGAAAGACGAGTTAGCTCTGCTTATATCTGTCTTTCACTACTCTCCAACAATTGCAGCCATGCAACAGTACCGACTTTACGGTACTGTTGCATAGTTTGCTCTTTGTATTGAGACTACTGCTTGATTTCGATACAAGGCGGAGTCTGCTGAAAACACCTCTGACTATATATGACATCACCTGATGTCCATTTTGGCACCCTTATCGATGCTAATTAGGCTACCCAGATAGCCCTCTATAAACTCAAATGTCTTTACATCAATGGCAATTGTAGGAGTAGCTGTGGCACGTATGCACATCACGTTGGTTTTATTTAAATTGAAATGCTGGTTAGCCTGTTTAGCGTTCTTACATATTTCTTTTGAAACTCAGAGTACGATGATGAAGTGACAGCCATATTATCAGCAAAGTCCAGATCTTCAAGGTCGGATGTTGTTTGACGCATTATTTAATCGATGATGATGAGGAGCAACATTTTAGAGAGAATGCAACCTTGTCTAACACCAAATTTCATTTTGAATGACTCGGTAGGAATGTTGTTAAAGATAACGCTGTATTCAAATCCATAGATTGTCGAATAGTGTTTGTTTAAAACAATGCTAACTGTGGCCTAGGTCAGGCAGAGGAGCAGAACACTTTTTTTGTGGAAAACGTTTTAATTCCTGCAAGAACATCTGAGACAGAAAACGGATTTTATTTCGTTTCGGATGGAATTTATTTATTTATTGTATTATACTCCTGAAATACAACGTGCGCATTTAAAATAACATACTTGGGCAATTAAACTTGGATTTATAGTGGAATTCAAACAAGGATATATTCTTGGATACTATTATTGTGATTCAACAAAAGACGATTGACACATCATTAATATCAGGTTATCATTGGCACTTCAGCACTTTCAGCAAGAATTGGACTTTTTGGGAATTCCTGTAAGAAGTATTCAGCAATGTAATCATTGTGACTGATGTAAAACAATTCAGTTTTTTTGCATTTTCATTCTGCATTACAAGGAAATATTTTGTTTGATGAATTTTGCAAAACTTCGCTCTTTTCTATTACTTATTTTTAAGACCACGGAGTCAGTATAACATAAACCAGACAAATAGTCGAGTAAAAGATGGTGATACGAATATAACCTTGAACAATATAACTTCCAAACAACACCAGAAGAAGAAATATGATAGACTTATTACTTTCTTCAAAATAACAAGACACTAACAAATAAAATAATAACAGAGTATTAAATAATTTCCATTTATGTTGTCAAGTATAAAATAAAGAATATGTTACTCAGTGTGAATATACGGGTCATGCGGTAGTATATACAACAAAGCAGAAACATCAAAAAACTTGCAATAGCATCTTAAGAACAACATTAACAAAATAGCAGTATCAACCAAACATAAAACGGAATAAAATTATTTTTAAAAAAACCCTACTGAATACCCAAACAATGACAAAACCTAACGTTTAAATGTTAGAATGAAATGATTCAGATGCAAACATTACAAAATGATTCCAGTAATACTGTTTAAATTTGGGTGGGAAAGGCATATTTTTAACACTATTAACATATTTTTACGACTATGAAAATAGATATCATATTTGGTTCAAATTTTTATATACACAATTTATCTTATTTATTTCAACTAGGAATAAATCTTGTTGTGAATACAGAAGTGGCAGAAAAAGTTGACAAAAAAAGTTGACAAATCACCATGCAGAAGTTGGCGCAATTTATCATGTTAGATGATCAATATCGAATGATTTCTGTTCTGCGAGCAGTCTGTTAAATCGAATTGAAAAAGACAAGCCTATCAATGCCATCATTAATATATTTTTCGGCCGATATTTCAAAGTTAGATTATTATGCTAGTATTGATTCGATATAATAGTTAGGCATGGGTGACAAATATTCAGCATTATGTTTCGTTTCTTTTAAAAAATTAGTTTCTGTCAGTGACATAATTGACTGTCTTGGTATATCAACTGTAAAGTTGGGAAAGTTGTGTAAAGGAAGAAAATATTTACTGTGCATTATCCCAACATTTCATCAGCTATATGTTCAGTACCACACGGAGAAGGAATGCCGGTTCCTGATGCACCAGAATTATTCTCACTCTAGTCAGACACGGAAGAGGATGAAGATGAAACTTTTAGTCCTGAACCAACAATGTCACATAACCTATATTTTCTTCCATCTTTCTCTGAACCACACCTCATAATATTAGGTGAACCGAATGACCTTGTCAGGGATTTGAAACTATCCAAGAGTAAGGCTAAGCTGATGTGCTCCAGACTACAGGAGTGGAATCTTATGGCAAGTGTTGTTTGGGTTTTTATGTCCCGTGACCGTCAAGATTATCTTTTTCCCCATTCTTCTTCATGGAAGATGACATTGTAGCATGCAATAATAAAGATGGTGTCATGGTAGCCCTGAACATCGTTCATTCTTGATCAAGAAGAATGGATACTGGAAGACAAATTTTTAGATATGTTTTGTCATTAATTCAGGTTGGTCATGCAGGCCATAAGAAGGAAATCTATAAAGACAGGAAACAACTTTTGAGGCAAATAAACTATGACTAACATCAGTGGCAGCTTTGTGGAGATTCGAAGGTTCTTGCTCTCTTGCTTGGTCTGCCGACTAGATACACAAAGCTCTGTTTTCTCTGTGCGAAGCTATTACTCGTGCGAGAGATCCACGTTATATTAGAGATTGGTCATTCCGACAGTCATTTGAGTTTGGGAGGAAAAGTGCTCAGCACCCACCACTTGTTGATTAAAGGAAGATTGTGTTACCACCCTTTCACGTCGAGCTGGGTCTGATGAAGAACATTGTCAAGGTTATGGACAAAACACAAGCAGCTTTCAAGTACCTCCGTGAAAAATGCCCAAGGTTAAGTGAAGCTACGACAAAGGAACGTGTTTTTGTTGTTCATCATATTAGGGAACTTTTTGGAGATGATGTATTTGACCGTGCACTGCGTTGCAAGGAAAAGACGGCATGGAAAGCCTTCCAGTTATTGGCGACACATTTTTTCGGAAACCATAAGGGAGACAACTACATAGAGTTGATGGAAAACCTCCTCAATGCATACAAAAGCCTTGGCTGCAACATGTCACTAAAGATTTATTTTGCACTCTCATCTAGATTTTCCCCGCTGAACTATGGAGTAGTGAGCAGCGAGCAAGGTGATCGATTTCACAAGGACATATTAACAATGGAGAAACGCTTTTAGTGCAAATAGAGCCCTTCAGTGCTTTCAGACTATTGCAGGACAGTGACAAGAGATGCTCCATTTATATGAATACAAGAGACAAGTAAAGAAGTGCCGAGTAGACATAACTGTGTTTCTATATATAAATAACAGTGTTTGGTTTCCCTATTGTTTCATAATACAATTTATTTATTTAACCCTTTGACTATTTTATATATTGTTACATACAAAGCACTGGTGAACTATTTTCATGTAAAGCAGCCATAAACGCAATGAAAGACCTACGTTTACAATTTATGATTAAAAATCTACTATCTACACCATATACATACATAGACGTAAAATGTTTAAAAAAAGCATATATATATATATATATATATATATATATATATATATATATATTCTGAACATTAGCAAATAGTTGTTTAAAAATGTAAAAAATTCACGATTCAGGTCAGGAAAATTAACTTGAATTTGGGCAAGGTCAAGTCATAACTACAATTATCCATAGCATATAACAAAATACAAATACAGAATACAAATACAGAAGCTAGCTAACAATGCCAATTAAATATACATACCAATTACATAGTTTGTATTTTTGTTGGATTGTTTTCTAATACATTTTGTTCGGATCAAAAATGGATATATGCAACGTCGTGTAACAATTTAAACCACAAGGCAAAGTGTAAAGTAAGGATGAAAGTTCTGAACTCCATCAAACAGATTGTACAAGTCGTTAGAGTGCAGGGTGTGATCATGCACCCATCTATGGTTGTGATAGCAGTATACCAATATTTTGTTTTTAATGCAGTCATTTGTTTTACCCTCTTGTGAATTATCACTTTTGTGCACAGTTTCGCTATTGGTCATATGGACTTCTCGCACATTATTGTGTATGTGTTATGTATTTGTAATGTGAGAACTATTCCACTGACCACAGGATTTAGGTATGACCCTAATTCATCTCATCTTTCTTTTATAACAAAAGACTAAATGACATATTTCCTTGTGACCGACATTACGCAATTGCTTCGAAAACTTTATCTGAGATTTATGTTCGAAGCCACTCCTTTTCTTAGAATAATTCCTAATCCCAGACACAGGAAGGTTTTACGTCTCCTTATATCAACTAAATATCGAGACTGGTAGACATGTAGAAAAACGTGACAGGAAAGGATTTGTGAACTTCGTGTAAATAATGAGATCGACGATGAATATAATTTTGTTTTAATCCCTTTCAAATACCTCTCAGTTTGGAAAATCTATTATTCATCCCTTATTATTATCAGTAACCAACTGTTTCATTTAATATAAAAACGAAGATCAACAACCCTAAAATACCATTGTAAATATGTGTATAATGCATTTCAACTTAGATTACCTTCGTCTAGTGTTCACTCTATCCCTGCCTTTCTCGGAAGAGATATGTGTACACAGGTTTTTATCGCCATTATTCATTCATTTTGTGCATTAGTTTAATTGTTAATAAATTAAATGCTATATTTGACTACGTGCTTTTTGGCACGAGTTAAATCAATACAATTATGTTATATTAATCGTTCAACGAAAACATAATACAAGACTGGGAAATAACCGGATCGCAACCCGTCAGTAGACAGAGCTCCGATACCTACAGCTGTTGTCCTTTGCTGAAATTTACAAAACACCACTCATATTATACGAAGAACAAGTTAAACATTATTTGTTCTCGGTAAAACATTCGCATCATAATCGGCGAAAACATTTTACAAATAGCTGACAATTTCTTTAATATAAACCCTGTAAGCTTTCCACACTAAGCTGTACAGTCAAGGCATATTCGTTTTTTGTGTGTAAGAAAAAAAGCATAGCTACTTTATATTGCGGAAAGTGTATCTATATACATTTTGATTCTAATATAGACTTAGATCGCATACACTGAAAGTGTATCTATATACATTTTGATTCTAATATAGACTTAGATCGCATACACAGAAAGTGTATCTATATACATTTTGATTCTAATATAGACTTAGATCGCATACACTGAAAGTGTATCTATATACATTTTGATTCTAATATAGACTTAGATCGCATACACTGAAAGTCTATCTATATACATTTTGATTCTAATATAGACTTAGATCGCATACACTGAAAGTGTATCTATATACGTTTTGATTCTAACATATACTTAGATCGCATACACGGAAAGTGTATCTAGATAGATTTTGACTCTAACATATAGACTTAGATCGCATACAATGTTTTTGTTGAAGCATTTTGAATCACTATGCCTTGTGAGATTATTAGAAGAAACTAATTCATTCAATTAATCGTTATACGTCAGATAAATAACTGCAACATTGTCAATTGTATAAAATGTATACCGAAACATCTTCTAATGTAAAAAGAAAGCAATATGCAACCTTCCAATCTCGTCTAAAAAGCTGACAAATCAAGAGGTTCGCTTTGTCTTTCCTAACTGTGGCCACAGTTCACTTTATTTTCTTTTTTTACATGAATCTCTTTAAATACAAGTTCCTGTGAACAGGAGCCGAATGTGCTTTTGCCATTTTAGTTAAGTTTTGCACAGTTTGCACTTACAAAAAAGCCATCTTTTATTCTCCTAATTCGATTGTATTTTATTCAATCTGCTTAATGTTTTCTTTGTGTTTAGTACCACAAAATTACATTGTCATAAGACCGCGAGGGTAAGGGGTTTGTAGCACATATTTACTTTTAAAAATGAATCCCTTTTTGTATATTCTGGATCACACTTTCATTTAGAAAACTGCCCATGTATATTAAACAGATAATAAGTAAGACTTTGGAGAAACGTTGGATGAAACTTGTTTATCCTGATGTCAGGTGACCATCGAACCAAAGCGGAGACATAATTGGGCTATAATTCCGTTTTGGCGGATCGCTAATATTGACCATTCGGAAATCTCGTTGAACCAGACTGTTGTGCGAGTCTAAAAGATGAACTCCGAACGAGAAGCATATAGTTGTGTTTAAACACATTGCATGTTTGATATGAACGAGATGTCCCGTTTATTCTAGCATGCATTATTTATGACTGTTCAACTATCTTTCTAATTCGTTATGGCAATTGAAACTCCGAGATTAGCAACCTATCTTTTCATTCATTCTTTACTCGCATTGTTTTCTTTTATTAGCTATTTTATATGGCTTTTTTAAAATCCTTTTCATCATTATTTTTGTCTATTTTTTGTATAGGTAATATATGTTGTAGACTATTTTAACACTACGCAACACAGGATTGTAACACTCTTTATTCCCTCTGGGTTCAGCAGTCATGCCATTTCCAATTTTTTCTGCTTTGGCAATTCTATGTTCCTCGGAATATTTTCAATATTGTTTTTCCAAGTTCAACTTTACGAGGTTTTTTCTTTCTGTTTGTAATACTGGCGATCTTAAATATCTTAAATAGCTTCTGGATTTCTAGCTCCTTAAGTTATTTCTTTGCTCGCAATCTTTCTTTTAATTCCAAGTATCAAAGATAAGTACCAGCAAAAGCGGTCAATTTCTTTTGTAGTTAAGTTGTCTTATTTCAACTTTTCTGCAATTGGTTGAGTTATAAAATAGAAGGAATTTTTCTCATAAACATGGGACTTCTAGTAATGTTATCTGACAATGATTTTAAAAATTAAGTCGATTTTTGTCTATAATTATCCCCCTATACGTTGAGCACTCGGTTGGGAACACCATCCCAATACAACCTTAACAAACGTATTCTGTATAAATCTTTTACTTTGGTATCGTAACTGAAAATTAAATTTACAGGCGGAGCCTGGGGTGTCTTAGTGGTCTAAAACAACCTCTCGCCCTTACCGATCACTTCCATTTCACCTTTGTCCGCGTTGATTCCAGTCTCGGGTTCGGCCAATGTAGGTATGTTAGAAAATCGTCATTTGCTTCCTGAGGGTCGGTGGTTTGTTCTGGGATTTTCCCCAGTTTTTGCTCCACCATTTATACTGGGCGCCATCCATAACCTATCGTGTACTGAAAATGGCGTTAAACCTAAAACAACAAAAACATTTACAAACGTTTCATGTGATTTCTTTATTTACTTTGAAATTAACTGATAGTATCCAGCTCCTTCTCGATTAAATGCTTACCTGATATTTCTTTGCATGTTACCTGGATTTAGAGACAAATTAATTTCGTTATAATCTAATGTCCTCATGTGTTGGATACCTGATATCTCATTCTTTTTCTCCACCTGACAAAACTGCAAGAAAACTCCATTATTTCCACCTGCGTCGAGCTATAGAAGTCGTTGATAAAATGATACAGTTGTAACCTCGCTTCTTAGTTTCGAATAGCAGTATTTTGGGTAATATGATATTTTACTTTCTGAAAAAAATCAGATTACACTGATTATAATGCATACGAAGTCAAGCTTATTACAATATCCTCTTGAATGATATAAAGAGAAAGAATAACATTTACTGTTAAAATAGAAACTGCCTCTTTTTGTGATAAAATTGTTTAAAATAATGACTACAATTCTGTTTTTAAAAAATGGGATAAAAATTATGCACATCAATTTACTCTAATATTTTTGTGGACTGAAGCTTAGTATCACGCGGAAAGGTCAGATAGGTCTCTCATGTCAAGTTTAGCATGCACACTACATCAATTCTTTGTTGTTTTTGCTTTAGACTTAGTTAATGTTGTTGTTGTCTTAACGTCATTGTCAGCATAATATAGGCTATACATGGCAGCCAGTATAAATGGTGGAGGACGTAAGGACAACTTGGAACGAACGACCGACCCATGTAATAATTAACGACAAGCTTCCCACTTGGACCAAATCCGAGACCCGAAGCCACACTTACAGAGGTGAGACGGCTGTACTTTTGAGTCACCGAGCGAAGGTATGGTAAAGCTTTGCACAGCTGATTGTAATGGTGTCGCTAACGCTGTAGACGGTTTAAAAATGCACACGTGAATAACTGACAAACTCCAGATATATAAAAAGACACATTTAACTCACATATCACAGTTCCAAAGGAAAAAAATGGTCGTACCGACATTAAAATCGTATCAGTTTTTCAATTTAATCATGCTAAAACGCTGCTAACTGTATTAACTGTATTAATCCTACAAGTGTCTTTGCAACGACAATTTAAACCATACGAGTTTCTTATATTGTATAAATTTGGCTCTAGCGGGGAATATATCTGAAGTACAATAATGTTTTTGCTTTCTTCACTTTTTTAACGTTGTTCTAACTCCTTCAGATATCCTTACCATTTTGATATAATTCTTATCATTAAAACATTTGAAGAATATTAAGCCACTTTAAATGTCCAGGTGTAAAACTGGACAACAGTTTCTTTCATCGGACACCATTTATCGTATTCGTAGAATGGAGCAGCAAGGGCTCGGTGGGCCTCATCAATGACAAATGTATTATGATTGGACAGAAAATGTTAGCCTTGAATGTGGAGTTTCTCTTGTTCAACACGTCGTTAATATCATGTGATTTCTACTGCCCTTTTATGGCGTCTTTGTAATAGGTGAGTGATCAATATGAAATTTTCTTGATACAGTCTGACTTCAGATTTCCCCACAAATGTTCTCCAATTAACTCGTTTTTTCCATGGTCTTTTGATGTATTATTTATTGGTGTTCAAATGAAAAGTGTCTGTTTTGATGTTCAAGCATGTATGAAATATTGAGGAAATTAACATGCACATACATACGTTCTGCGTTCGAAATAAGGAAAATATGAGCATGTTTTCAAATGCAAACGGTCTTTTGTTGTATAAAGGAATTGCTAATAAAACGAGAGAAAGACAGCTAACTGTTACATGAATTTCGTTACAATGATTCAACATTGATTAGAGATGTTGGTCATTCATGATGCAATGCAATTTAGATGTAGGACCAAGTTTACCTGCAAAACCAAGGATGACGGAATCCATGTTTAGTTTGAGATCCATCTGTAACATATTCCAGTTCAGCCATGTAACCAGAAGCTTTAATTAAACTATTTTGGTTCTCCTAGCCAAAAGGCCTAATGAGCTTATGGAATATGTCCGGCGCGCATAGCTTACCAATAATAAGTGATACAAATTTGCAATTTCCTCCGAATATGTACTGGTCTAATTTCATCTAAACGAGCGAATATTCTTGCATTACAACGTTCAAGACTGTCCAAGTGATATCAACCCACCATAAAATATGGATGCCGTTACAAAAACAAATTGCGTCATACGTTTACTTTTTATAATCCTCTGTACAGAGTTTGATCAAAGTGAACGGAAACCATTTTGGCAAATAGGCATTCAAATTACCATTGATGCAGATCCTCTTATCAATGCATGCCCGACGTTGCTAAGAAAACAAAAATATTTTTAAAAACTTTGTCAAAACCGCATAATACAGTCTGACCAAATTATAACCACGAACGTATTGGCATGAAACAATTCAATATTTGTGTACAAATAATGCCGATTCTCCATGGATTATTAGGGGAGTTATTAAAAATAGAATAGATGTTGTTGTTATTGATGTTATAGGATTTAACGCCATTTTGTATCACATGATAGGCTATACATGGCGGCCATTATTAATGGTGGAAGAAGAACCCAGGAATACCCAGGAAAGAACCACCGACCCACGAGAAGCTACTGGCAAGCTTTCTCACATACCCACTTTGGTTGAGTCCGAGACTCGAACCCATGCATACAGAGGTGAGATGGCAGTGATCCGTAACGGTGAGCCCTTTAGACCAGCCACTCGCGTATGGCCGGCCGTCTTATATAAACGTTCGAAACTTTCAAATAAATTCATGACGCAATTTGAAAGAAGCATTCAGATTTAAGCCTGATCACATGTCATGTTGATACTAATAATGTCGATTCGCCATTAGGCATGGTTGTCGTTATAAAATAAAACATTGGAAAAACTTTAAAATAACTTTTTTTCAAAACCTACGCAAAACATTTAACCAGATATGAGTGGATGTATCTTTGATGTCAAGAACTTTCAGTTTTGTTCAATAAATACTGATCTCTTATCAAGTATGATCGCTGTTTTTAAAAAATAAAAATGTTTGATGACTTTTACGAATCCGATGAATACAATATAACCAAATATAACCGAAAGCATTCCGACATAAAGACATTTCCTTCTTCTGTTAATGAGGATAATATGGCAGTTGATAATTGATGATCGGTCCTCATTTGTAATTGCTGTCTTCATTCGGTCCTCATTTGGAATTGCTGTAATTTAATAGAGAAAAATGTTAAAGCAAGAACTAGCAAAGTCTAATGTCGGTTACTGCTATTGATGTAGTTGACTTTAATGTACTGTACATGTCACCAATTTTGTGCAATCCCAGAACAACTTGGGCAACTTGTTTGTTTCTTATCTCACAGCTAATGAATTTGGAAGTATCGCCATTTTTTCCCGTGATATTAGTATACATTTTCAGACAAGCTGACGAGTAAGGGTATATTTCTATGGCCAATACACGGAACTCGGGCTTAATTTCTCCAGGGATTTAAATAATTCCGCTCAGTGAAGGCAGGAGGAAGCTGTTCGGAATATTTTTGCATATGGCGAAAGTATTATCTATATTCAGAGAGTTTGACCAATCGACCAGTTCAAACCAGATTAATTGAGCCTTTTTGCAATTTTAAATTTCTTATCCTAATAGAGAGCATTTCTGAACCATTCACATGTTTGTTAAAACAAAAACAACTCACGCCTCTATTCCGTTGTATATATTGGTGCTGACTTACACAATGCACCGCAAATACTTGTTTAGATAAACTGCAACCACAACATTCCCAAATACCTCGAGATCCATCTGTCGTGGTACATCCTGGTACTGTCTTACAACTTGAAATGCAGATATACTTATCTTTTTGTGCGTTACCATCAAGGGTATTAATACGACGTTTTTCTTGATTCCCCCAACATTTCTTTACTACTCATACTTTTTATAATACAGTCACGCCAATGGAATATTAAAACGCAGATTGAAAATTTATAGACCAAATTACAAATAAATATAGTGCAAGCAGTGAAAATGTTTATAGTATATATAATCTTTAGGTTTTGATTTCCTTCCCATATAAGCCGTCATGGATAGTTATGATATCGCTACTTCTAATTATTACAGGAGATCTCTACTGTAAAACTAAATAACTTTTACATTGATAGGTAGCAAGGTTGGTTTCACAGACGCATATGAGCATGATATCAAAACAATAAGAGAGAATGTTTTTAATATGAATTAAGTACACCTCTACGCTACTCGATTTAAGTAGATAGTGGATCGGACTGCACGTTTGGAGTCCAAGGGCTGCGAATGAAACATGTGACACGATTATGCCCAGATAACAACTTACATTTTTCGATAAACAAATAAATGAATGGAATATATATTTAAATAAGTTGGAATAACAAAATGAAATTAGTAAAATATATTTTGAATTTTTTTAACTAAATAAAAAAGACTTTTATTCGTTCGATCAACCAGTACCAAAACTTATACCCGCCTTTAATTACGTCTTCAAAATATAAAATAATTTAAATATATGTATAATCAAAAAGTTGAAACATAATTATCACATACAAATGTAGATTCACAACCGATAAATCTAGTCCAAAAAAACTTTTGCAGCGATAACATTTATAATTTTTTAAAAATGAATTTGATCAACGATTAGACAATTTGGTTCTACAAAAATGCAGCTGGATTAATGATTGTGTATAACTTAAATGTGTCTATACTACTAGAAGCCAGAAACAACGATAAAATGACATCAATCCTCACAGAGTAATGAACTATATTTATCTTTCTAGTTATATATATATATATATATATATATATATATATATATATATATATATATATATATATATATATATATATATATATATATATATATATATATATATCACTGCGGGGGGTACTAATGACTATAAAGTCGGAACGTATCACAACGTTGGAATAAAAGATCTTTCAAAACTTTATGTTATCATTAGTAAATAACACGTCACCGTCGGAAATACACCTATGAAAAAAACATTTAAAATTTTTATACACCAGAATTATATTACCTGAAAGCACAAAACTAAAGTATATTTACATAGGATTTCATTGTAAAGTTCAAGAACTATAAGCATCAGTTGAAAGGTATGTGTGTTTTTCATTTAGAAAAGTTACCACATGTCAGAATCACAAGTGTAAGAGAGAAATTGGCACTCAACTGCTTTGTACTTTCTCAGTTATACGTGGAATAATGCCAGAAATAACGTGCGCTTGTGTTGATTGGGTGCTCTGAAGGAATAATGCCCAAGGCAAAGTCTGCCATCAGCACGTTCATATGCAGTTAAACAGCCACACAAATTTATATAGGCTTTTAGCTTAGGTATGAAGATTTTCCGTCGTCGATCCTCCGGAAGAATACGTTTGTTATCGCTACTACTAAACTACTGTCAGGAACTTCACAAAGAAATTCACTTCGTGATCTAGTTGGTTATACATGAAAATAGTGCCATTCGGACATCTATGATGCTCTCACCGTGGCCAACTTAAAAATCTCATAATTGCATCTGCTCATATTGCAATGAGTTTTCATCGCACAACTTCTTTTGATGTCTAGTTGAAAACAGTACCGTTTGTGATATCAAATATAGCCGTCACAGCGGGTATCTTTCTGCTATCGCTACTCCTCCTGTACAGATAAACATGGAATTTTCACTAAACGAATTTCCATGACGTTTAGAGTTGGTTCTAATAAAAAAAGAACATTGGTACTGACGTCCGATAAGACATTAAACAGCAATCTTGAAAATATTGTTATCAGTACATCTCCTGAACTAAAGTCACGTTGATTGTAACGTTGAGGGAAAATTGCCGATGTATCCATGGTCACGTATATCTCCTATGGTTAATACGTCTAGTCTCATTCTTAGACCGTAGTCAAAGAGTTAGTGTACACAGTCAGGATGTTTTATTGAAAATCGGCCGTGACTCCCTAGTAACATGAAAGAAATTCAGACTGTGTGAAAATGAGAAACAGAGTGACGAGCAAGTGTTAAATTAAGTTAGTGTTTCAAAAGATTTTCAAAGAAACCAGACCGTATCAAATCAAAAGTAAGATCTTCAAATTTAAGGCGATTTTCTACTTAAGCAAGACGTTATTTCCGGACTAAATTCTTTTCGAAATGTGTTCATGGATGAACCCAGCCAAGGACGATCACAATAAGTTTAGATTGTACTCCAAGTGGAAAAGTCATTAAAGGGGAGAAGAAATAAAAGCCGAATTCGAGGTTGGGATGCGCGAACGAAGGCTTCTAAAGGTAACATATCTTCTCCCGAATATTCGTACTAATTTTATTAACATATATTATTAGATTGATACATTGCGACGTATAGAAGATTGTTCAACTGAAATCTAAGTGTATTTGGTCATTTAATACAATGCATAACTGAATTTATAAAGATTTGTGTTAGAACTGTACTGTTTATTAGTATGTGAACATATAGTCATTGTTTGACCTATGCACACATATATATCGTATTTATATATTTGTACGTGTCTTTTATATATGGAAAATGCATACGATTGCTATTGATGGTGATTTTTTACTATCTCGAAACGTTAACAATTAAGGATGTGAACGCAGATATTTGAACTTGTTAATAATACTATTGTTGTAGCATATTTATTATAGAACAAAAATTATATAGAATACTTACATGTGAGTGCGTGAGTTGACCTGTTCATTTATTTAACCATTATTCTGATGAATGGTCCGTGAGAGAGTTATGATTTTACCTTAGAGTAGAATAGGGAGATCAGGCTATACGTCTTCTAATTCTGCGCTCTACAGGAAGATTTCCGTGTGGAAGTAGAGGCATGACGTCCAAAGAGCTGGAAGGATGGAAAAAGTCGCAAAGAGCGCGAAGAAGACGCCGTAGTGACTTCAGAGGATGAGATGCAGCGCCGGAAGGAACATGTGACTCTAAGCACCGGAAGTGTCAGATGAGCACAGTAGATAGGGTACCAGAGTACCAAAGACGACAGGAGATGTGACAGATGAGAATTGAGTCAATCATTTCTAAAGACAGGAGATGTGACAGATGAGAATTGAGTCAATCATTTCTAAAGACAGGAGATGTGACAGATGAGAATTGAGTCAATCATTTCTAAAGACCGTTAAATTTATATGATGACATTTGGCAACTTGTAATACGTCATCGACTGTAATAGTTTGAAGAGTTGAATTTGAGACATTGTCACGAGAATAATTGAATTTATTGCTATATTTGCTTTTATTAAATTGTTATACTTTCCACCTTGTGTTGAAAAGAAGATTAAAATGTCTGATCTTGGATTCATTTAAATCATTTCAGATATTTGAGCATCAGTCCATTCGATTCACTGTTGTCAATAGTATGTTCAGTCAAGCCACACGAAATATAGCCAAGTAGTTTATAAATATACCGATTGTATTCAAGTATTGTACGATACCATTACTAAGATTAACAGGTAACAAGTACGGAGATCCAGCTCCTAACAAATTAAACTTGCAATATCCAACAAGCATGCCAGTTTTAAATCATAAACTGTTCGGTCATGATAGTCACTTTATCATCAAGACATTGCTTGTAAATATCTAAGTATAGGGGTAACAATACTTTCTAAATAAAGATGGGGGAATACATGTCAGTGCAGATTTCATAGTTGACAGGTTCATGACAGAAGGAAACACATACTAATTAAAATGACAGATTTGTATATAGTTTTGCATTAACATGATGAAATGACAGATTTGTATAGTTTTGCATTAACATGATGAAATGACAGATTTGTATAGTTTTGCATTAACATGATACAATAACAGATTTGTATATAGTTTTGCATTCACATGATACAATAACAGATTTGTATATAGTTTTGCATTCACATGATACAATAACAGTTTTGTATATAGTTTTGCATTAACATGATGAAATGACAGATTTGTATAGTTTTGCATTAACATGATGAAATGACAGATTTGTATATATTTTTGCATTCACATGATACAATAACAGATTTGTATATATTTTTGCATTCACATGATACAATAACAGATTTGTATATAGTTTTGCATTCACATGATACAATAACAGATTTGTATATAGTTTTGCATTAACATGATGAAATGACAGATTTGTATAGTTTTGCATTAACATGATGAAATGACAGATTTGTATATATTTTTGCATTCACATGATACAATAACAGATTTGTATATATTTTTGCATTCACATGATACAATAACAGATTTGTATATAGTTTTGCATTCACATGATACAATAACAGATTTGTATATAGTTTTGCATTAACATGATGAAATGACAGATTTGTATAGTTTTGCATTAACATGATGAAATGACAGATTTGTATATATTTTTGCATTCACATGATACAATAACAGATTTGTATATGTTTTTGCATTCACATGATACAATAACAGATTTGTATAGTTTTGCATTCACATGATACAATAACAGATTTGTATAGTTTTGCATTCACATGATACAATAACAGATTTGTATATAGTTTTGCATTAACATGATGAAATGACAGATTTGTATAGTTTTGCATTAACATGATGAAATGACAGATTTGTATATATTTTTGCATTCACATGATACAATAACAGATTTGTATATATTTTTGCATTCACATGATACAATAACAGATTTGTATAGTTTTGCATTCACATGATACAATAACAGATTTGTATATAGTTTTGCATTAACATGATGAAATGACAGATTTGTATAGTTTTGCATTAACATGATGAAATGACAGATTTGTATATAGTTTTGCATTCACATGATACAATAACAGATTTGTATATAGTTTTGCATTAACATGATGAAATGACAGATTTGTATAGTTTTGCATTAACATGATGAAATGACAGATTTGTATATATTTTTGCATTCACATGATACAATAACAGATTTGTATATAGTTTTGCATTCACATGATACAATAACATATTTGTATATAGTTTTGCATTAACATGATGAAATGACAGATTTGTATAGTTTTGCATTAACATGATGAAATGACAGATTTGTATATAGTTTTGCATTCACATGATACAATAACAGATTTGTATATAGTTTTGCATTCACATGATGAAATGACAGATTTGTATAGTTTTGCATTAACATGATGAAATGACAGATTTGTATATAGTTTTGCATTCACATGATACAATAACAGATTTGTATATAGTTTTGCATTCACATGATACAATAACAGATTTGTATATAGTTTTGCATTCACATGATACAATAACAGATTTGTATATAGTTTTGCATTAACATGATGAAATGACAGATTTGTATAGTTTTGCATTAACATGATGAAATGACAGATTTGTATATATTTTTGCATTCACATGATACAATAACAGATTTGTATATGTTTTTGCATTCACATGATACAATAACAGATTTGTATAGTTTTGCATTCACATGATACAATAACAGATTTGTATAGTTTTGCATTCACATGATACAATAACAGATTTGTATATAGTTTTGCATTAACATGATGAAATGACAGATTTGTATAGTTTTGCATTAACATGATGAAATGACAGATTTGTATATATTTTTGCATTCACATGATACAATAACAGATTTGTATATATTTTTGCATTCACATGATACAATAACAGATTTGTATAGTTTTGCATTCACATGATGCAATAACAGATTTGTATATAGTTTTGCATTAACATGATGAAATGACAGATTTGTATAGTTTTGCATTAACATGATGAAATGACAGATTTGTATATAGTTTTGCATTCACATGATACAATAACAGATTTGTATATAGTTTTGCATTAACATGATGAAATGACAGATTTGTATAGTTTTGCATTAACATGATGAAATGACAGATTTGTATATATTTTTGCATTCACATGATACAATAACAGATTTGTATATAGTTTTGCATTCACATGATACAATAACATATTTGTATATAGTTTTGCATTAACATGATGAAATGACAGATTTGTATAGTTTTGCATTAACATGATGAAATGACAGATTTGTATATAGTTTTGCATTCACATGATACAATAACAGATTTGTATATAGTTTTGCATTCACATGATGAAATGACAGATTTGTATAGTTTTGCATTAACATGATGAAATGACAGATTTGTATATAGTTTTGCATTCACATGATACAATAACAGATTTGTATATAGTTTTGCATTCACATGATACAATAACAGATTTGTATATAGTTTTGCATTCACATGATACAATAACAGATTTGTATATAGTTTTGCATTAACATGATGAAATGACAGATTTGTATAGTTTTGCATTAACATGATGAAATGACAGATTTGTATATATTTTTGCATTCACATGATACAATAACAGATTTGTATATGTTTTTGCATTCACATGATACAATAACAGATTTGTATAGTTTTGCATTCACATGATACAATAACAGATTTGTATAGTTTTGCATTCACATGATACAATAACAGATTTGTATATAGTTTTGCATTAACATGATGAAATGACAGATTTGTATAGTTTTGCATTAACATGATGAAATGACAGATTTGTATATATTTTTGCATTCACATGATACAATAACAGATTTGTATATATTTTTGCATTCACATGATACAATAACAGATTTGTATAGTTTTGCATTCACATGATACAATAACAGATTTGTATATAGTTTTGCATTAACATGATGAAATGACAGATTTGTATAGTTTTGCATTAACATGATGAAATGACAGATTTGTATATATTTTTGCATTCACATGATACAATAACAGATTTGTATATAGTTTTGCATTCACATGATACAATAACAGATTTGTATATAGTTTTGCATTAACATGATGAAATGACAGATTTGTATATAGTTTTGCATTCACATGATACAATAACAGATTTGTATATAGTTTTGCATTCACATGATGAAATGACAGATTTGTATAGTTTTGCATTAACATGATGAAATGACAGATTTGTATATAGTTTTGCATTCACATGATACAATAACAGATTTGTATATAGTTTTGCATTGACATGATACAATAACAGATTTGTATATAGTTTTGCATTCACATGATACAATAACAGATTTGTATATAGTTTTGCATTAACATGATGAAATGACAGATTTGTATAGTTTTGCATTCACATGATGAAATGACAGATTTGTATATAGTTTTGCATTCACATGATACAATAACAGATTTGTATATAGTTTTGCATTCACATGATACAATAACAGATTTGTATATAGTTTTGCATTCACATGATGAAATGACAGATTTGTATAGTTTTGCATTAACATGATGAAATGACAGATTTGTATATAGTTTTGCATTCACATGATACAATAACAGATTTGTATATAGTTTTGCATTCACATGATGAAATGACAGATTTGTATAGTTTTGCATTCACATGATGAAATGACAGATTTATATATAGATTTGCATTCACATGATGAAATGACAGATTTGTATATAGTTTTGCATTCACATGATAAGATGACAGATTTGTATATAGTTTTGCATTCAGATGACAGTATCTGAGTCAGCTGGCTAAAGGTTCATACGATGCCAATTTCACAGATAAACTTCAACAGATTTCTAATAAGCAGTTTACATATTTGAGGGAATTTATTACATTCATACGAATTTCTGCGGATGGAGGTCATATGTTTACTGAAACATTATTTAGAGAAATTGTATTGATCACTCAAACATTCAAGCATACCAAATCATACTTACCAGTAACTGCAGTATGTATTGATCACTCAACCATTCAAACATACCAAATCATAATTACCAGTAACTGCAGTATATCATTGAGAAAGATATATAGTTTTTTTTTGCCTCTTCAAACTTTTTTTCTAAATTAGTTTCAGTTAAATATTAAATGGCTATATCTTTGAATCTTCCATTTGGAACAGTTTCGTTCAATTTCTGGTTTGCAACACAGCATCTGTATAAAGTGAGTTAATGTTACTGTTTCTTTAATAAATTACATTTCGTCGTCCAGTTGTGCTAGGTCCATTTTTTGTCTTTGAATATTTGAGAGTTGAGGTGATTTTTAAACCTCTAAAAGGTCATGAAGATTACGCACGAGATGATCAATTAATGCATTCAATTATGGAAAAAAATGAATTACACTTAACAGAAACGAACCTACGAGCTGTATGTTTCAAAACTCTGCTAATAATCGGCTAATAATCCTCAAATACAAAATGACAAATGTTGCCCCCAAAAAGGATGAAATCATGTGTGGCTTTCAAATAGATCAGCAATGATATAAATTGATTTTTTAACTAACTGCACAGCCACATTGTATAGCTGCGGCATAGGAATCAACATACTTAAATAATCAAACTAGTGATGGCGTCCTCGACCCAAATTGGGGAAAAGTGAAGGGGGCGGGGAAGAGTGGGATCGGTATATCGCTCTCTCAGAAGATTTGTACCGTAAATGGAGAGAGAGAGAGAGAGAGAGAGAGAGAGAGAGAGAGAGAGAGAGAGAGAGAGAGAGAGAGAGAGATGGCCTCCACAAACACTAACGCAATAATCAATTTGTGAACTCACAATAGCTAACATTCATTTATCCATATAAGTACACTTAAGTAAATGCACATAGGAACATGCGTTGAGCTTGCCGATTAGGGAGCAAATTAAAGTGTGACGCCAAAGCTACGTGGCTAACGCGAAGTAGCACCACTGACGCCGCAACTCACCACATTTCGGAAAACAGGAAAGAACAATTAAAAACAAAAACACAGAGGAACATAAACGCTATTCTAACAACTGCGAGGAAGCAAAACACGCACCCTAACATTTTTTTTTCTTTCTGTGGTTTATTGTGTGTGATTTTTTCCCTTTCTTTTTCTTATATATCGGTTGTTTAATTTTACATTTAGATATGGCTAAATGTTTTGCATATCGAAGAAAAAGGACACTACTGTGGCGGGAACGAGTGGGTAGATCGCGCTCACTAAGTGCCAGCAGCAATGCCGTCACCATCACATGTCAATTCAATACACCTCTAGCTATTTTTATATTTATTTTTCTAGACTAACCTCTGACTACATGAAAATGCAAATCTTAACAAAAATGTATCCATCGAGGCTGTCTAACACATATACATGGGTACAGCTTTAGAGAATAATATTGATATAGCAAACACTTAACGTAGACTGATCCATTGGCAAAGATCACTGGTTAAATAAATATTCAAGGGTACCCGTCGAATAGAATATTGACTATAGGAGGGAAGCACAAGCCAATTATAAACAATAAAAAGGCAAGAGATAGAACCCTTATTAAAGCGGAGAGGATTCCACAAATTATACTGAACAAATGCAATTACTGTGTTTACTTTGCCGTTGTTATTTCTCTTTTATTATCGAATTTTCATTTATGCTTTCTTTCCCAATATAGTATTTATATATGTTACAGTCAATTTAAACACGGAAAATAGTTAAATCTATCTCAGGCATTTAGACTAGTTGTATCAGATCGTGTCAGATCATTAGAGACGCTGTACAGACCCTGTGAATTCCCTTATAATGTAGTTTCCTTTTTTCATTGTTGCCTTGTTTTTAAAGATGGAAGTTGGGGAGGGAACAGACCGAAAGCATTGAAATGTATGTTTACAACTTCCTTGAGTGTAAACATTTTATCATAATTGATTTATGTATTAGATGATACTATAGATTTTAAACTGAACATACAGTTTTCCATTTCGTCTTTCAGCCAAGTTAGACGGAGTGAAGACATACATGTCTCTGAGACGGGTACCACTGCGTCTACAGGATCGTGTTATTCGGTGGTTTGATTATTTATGGATTTGTAACAAGTCAACAGACGAAGAAAAGACGCTCAGTTTACTTCCAGACAAGTTAAAAGCCGAAATCGCCATTCATGTGCACCTGGATACGTTAAAACGGGTGGAAATATTCCAAGCTACAGAAGCTGGATTTTTATGTGAATTAGTATTAAGACTTAAGCCTGTGTTATTCTCACCCGGAGATTATATATGCACAAAAGGTGAGTTAATTTTGCATGTGTTAAATAATTTTGATTTGCTACTCATGGTGCTATATTTTCTTCAAACGTACTGGTCGTGAATTGATTCTTAGTTTAAATATGTGTTACAGCCATATTAAAGGAAACGGAAACATGTTCTCAAACTAAGGTAAAACTATCCAGGTACGTAAAGAATAACGTAGCATAATAAGAGAGAGAGAGAGAGAGAGAGAGAGAGAGAGAGAGAGAGAGAGAGAGAGAGAGAGAGAGAGAGAGAGAGAGAGAGAGCATGTTCGGAAATATTTGCAGAATACTATTTCAAGGAACATTAATATATACTTTAATTTGATATATAAGGGCTTTAAAGTTTGCAGCCTAATACGGGCAAGGATAAGTTATTGTATGTATGGAAGGCTGCAGCGTTTTCTTCAATGGAACAATATTTAAAACTGTCCCAGCTGAGAATCAGACGTTCTGAACATGGGAAAGTCTTAGGTTTTGAGAAGGTTGTTCCACATGGTCAAATTGATAAATGGCTTTGTTGACATTTGCAATCTAAGAATAACCGTCCCCAAAAAAACATGCATGCTCTGAAAGTTATCATAAACCTCACAAGCTTATCGTCTTCCAATAATTGTCTGCTTATTAGCACTTTAAGGCAGAAGTGTCCTTTCATTTTTTAATACAGGACTACTCAGATTGTTGTGTACATATCATGACCATGTTATATCACTGCTTAATGTTACATCCCATTGTTCAAGACATCGTGTTACTCTAAGTACATATATTAGCATGAAATAGATTTTTTTTTTCAAATTGCGAGCCTTTCAGGAAAAGGAATTACATCTGTTTTGATTTCAAAATTGGTTGGATGGACCTTTAGAACAAGTCAATCACGTCATGTATACATTCAAAATGGATTATTTCAGTTCTCTAGATATTGATTTAACATTGCTTCAAACTTCGATTATTAGACAATTTCAAAATAACAATAAATATTTAATCTGATCTGAGCAAGTGCACCTTCATGACAGTTTAATTAGGCATTACTTTCATTTTCGAAAGTCTTTGAATGCATCTTTCAGTGCATCTAGTTGACTTTTTAAATTGTTAATATTCTCGAGAATGAAAATCCAAGATTGTGCATTTTTCCCCACCTCGATATTCACTGATTGGCATGCATTTTAAGGTTGCTGGCATGATTTCTAGGTTTGTTTTACACTCTTTTAAAAGAATGGGTATTCTAGCTCTTGTGAGCTTGTTTTTCTGTCATACCAGAATTAATCATTTGACCTTCTTCTGATATGTTTCTTGAAACAGTTTATTCTTTTTAAGTCAAAAGGAAGGAAACAAAAACAGTAATTTGCATATCTGGAGACTAAATCATCAAAAATAGATTTACTTAAAACATTACAAATTATGTATATTTTCTCATTGAATTGAGAATTTAGATTTTTTTTTTTTTAAAAAAAAAACGACAACATAGACGCAGATAATTCTGTACAACTAGTTTCGCATTTACTGAATGCTTCTTCAGACATAAAATGTTTTGAAAAAAATGATCACATCTTTATATTTTAAAAAAATTAATTACATCATTGACGTAACGCCATAAATGTTATGCATTATCATAACAGTTTTTGATCAGTCATTACAGTTTTCCTATATTGTGTGCAGTTTCACATCTTTGATATCACAACGTGTTTCATATCACTTATATGATTCTCGTTGGTCCGAATAAGGCCATTCAATTTTTTTACAGTGTCAGCTTTACTGATTGAATCAATCGTGGGAAAACCTTTCTAACCCTGAATTTTGTATAAAAAAGTTTCAATGAACATTTTACCGGCCGTTTTTCGACTCGACTCACATAAATGAAATTTGGGAACAAATGGTGTCTTTTATCTCAATATGGCCAAATTCCTAGGGGTTTGATATGTCATTTATAACAGTACCATCATATGAAATGTAGGCGTAAAACCCAAGGCAAGAACATCAAGAAGATATTTAATATATGGGGTTGTGGTAGAGGAGGGCGGTATATCCTAACATAGAGTCTACTCTTTATACAAACCTGGTTTAAATGTTAATTTACAGAAGTAAATAAACTCACCTTCGTTCACTGAAGAATTTAAACCGGTCTCCCAACGGACAGAACTTATATTTATGCTGTAAATATGTGATGTAAGTCTGACACAAAAAGACATTTGTTACGTCTTCTGAGGAGTCATTTGTTCCAAATCCTATACTGAAAACATCCGGTCACAAAATCGTTACATTCAATATGGGAATCTATTCATGCTTAGTTGTCAACGTGAACTTTTAGGGTAAACAATGATTGTATATTCTAAGCCTTTTCCAACCGGTACTTTGTACCGCAATAAACAATGTGACATCACAGGCATTATGCATTCTGTGTTGAAAAAGGATTTTACCTTCGTAAAATGTTCTGTTTATTTGGATGAACATTCGTCCTTTGATTTGTAAAAACATATATAATCTGCTTTTACTGGTTCAACATTGTTTGGTTCTATATTAACGCAATGTAAATGAAATGTGATCTATGTTGTGGTGTTCTGCAGGGGTGTGTTCTTGGCCCTGTTTTCTTCATTCTATACACTCAGCCGCTCTCAAATGTCATAGATCATCACCCAGTGTCTCACCAATTGTACGCTGATGGCACCCAAATATACAAGTCTAACCACCCAACCGAAGTAGATGCTACCATCTCAGGAGTAGAGAGGTGCATTTCTGATGTGCATTCATAGATGACATGTAACATTCTCCAAATGAATGGTGATATAACTGATGCCATTCTGATCACAGCACAAAGACTTTCTCATTCCCATCCTTCAGACAATAAATATCAGCAACACCAACATTAAATTCACACAGTCAGTACGAAACCTAGGTGTTACTCTAGACAGTACTCTCACATTTCACCAACATGTTATGAACATATGCAAGGCTTCATATCTTGAGCTGAGACGCATCAGTTCCATTCGCAAATATCTTTCAGCTGATGCCACTAAAACACTCGTGTGTTCATTAGCACTTTTAAGACTGGACTGTTGTAACTCAATTCTGTCTGGTTCGTCACAATATACTCCAGAAACTTCAAAACGTTTAAAACACGGCGGATCGGATCATCTTTAGAGTACCTCGATCAGAGCACACCTCACCACTGCTCTGTACCCTATACTGGCTATCAATTCGATACAGAATCAAACACAAAATTTGTTCTCTGTGCTACGTTTCACTGACAGACTCAAGTCCAACATACCTATCCGGCCTCACTCATGTGTAGACACAAGCAAGATACTTACGCTCCTCTTCTGACAATCGTATACTCCTTGTTCCCACTATGAAAACGAAGTTATATGGACAACGTTCTTTTGCATACCAGGACTCAGCGATGTTGAACGAAATGCCCATTTAAATTAGACACAAAGAAGCAATGGTCCCTTTTAAGAATGCTCTTAAAACTTCTTCTTTTTAGACTACAGGAACGAACTAAGTTACCTCATAATGTTTTGTACCTTATATGTTTTCAGCATGTTGTTATCTTTGCCAATTTTATGTTGTTTTTTTTGTAGTGTAGTCATATGATGTTAGATGTTGTAAAGCGCTAAGAGTTTCTTATGATTAGGCGATATACAAAGTCCTCATTATTATTATTATTATTATTATTATTATTATTATTATTATTATTATTATTAAATGTGCAACGTCTGTCAGAATGAAGGAAATCTTTCTTGTGTCTAAGTAATTTCCAATGAAATAAAATTATGTGATAAAAATAATCTGAAACGGGTAATGGTTTCATATGAAATTAAAGGAAGCCCATTATATAAAGTTGTAATTCACAAACATTTAACGCAATCACTCCCTTCATACATTAAGATAAAACTGATTTCATTAAAACGTTGAAGTCATCATACATTAAAGATAAAACCGATTTCTTTAAAACGTTGAAGTCATCATACATTAAAGATAAACTGATTTCATTAAAACATTGAAGTCATCATACATTAAAGATAAAACTGATTTCATTAAAACGTTGAAGTCATCATACATTAAGATACAATTGATTTCATTAAAACGTTGAAGTCATCATACATTAGCAATAAAACTGATTTCATTAAAACGTTCAAGTCATCATACATTAAAGATAAACTGATTTCATTAAAACGTTGAAGTCCTCATACATTAAAGATAAAACCGATTTCATTAAAACGTTGAAGTCATCATACATTAAAGATAAAACTGATTTCATTAAAACGTTGAAGTCATCATACATTAAAGATAAACTGATTTCATTAAAACATTGAAGTCATCATACATTAAAGATAAAACTGATTTCATTAAAACGTTGAAGTCATCATACAATAAAGATAAAACTGATTTCATTAAAACGTTGAAGTCATCATACATTAAAGATAAAACCGATTTCATTAAAACGTTGAAGTCATCATACATTAAAGATAAAATAGATTTAATTAAAGCGTTGATGTCATCTATCTGATAATTCAGTATTGATATCTTTAGATGTAACATAACGATATATCAAATATACCGCATACCGATGGTATTTGAGATGTAACATCATGATAGATCAAATATACCGGATACCGATGGTATTTGAGATGTAACATCATGATAGATCAAACATACCGCATACCGATGGTAATGGAGATGTCTTTAGAGTACCTCGATCAGAGCACACCTCACCACTGCTCTGTACTCTACATTGGCAATTCGATACAGAATCAAACACAAAATTTGTTCTCTGTGCTATGTTTCAATGACGGACTCCAGTCCTACATACCTATCCAGCCTCACCCATGTGTAAACACCAGCTAGATCCTTACGCTCTTCTTCTGATAATCGTATACTCATTGTTCCCAAGGTGAAAACAAAGTCATATGGACAAGGTTTGTTTGCACACCAGGGCCCGGCGACGTGGAACGAATTGCCCATTAAAATTAGACAAAGACACAGTGGTCCCTTTTAAGAGTGCTATTAAGACTCACCTGTTTCGACTGCAGGGACAAGCTTAGCGACCTAATCATGTTTTGTATCTTATATGTTTTTAGCATATTATTATTATTATTATTATTATTATTATTATTATTATGTAACATGATGATATATCAAATGTACCGGATACCGATGGTATTTGAGATGTAACATCATGATATATCAAATATACCGCATACCGATGATATTTGAGATGTAACATCATGATATATCAAATGTATCGCATACCGATGGTATTTGAAATGTAACATCATGATATATCAAATATACCGCATACTGATGGTATTTGATGTTTGTAAATATTTTCTTGATAACAGTCACAATAATACCACACCATAGTGTAGATAAACTTAACGTGGAAAATAATAATATCCATTTTAATAATACAAATAACATCCAAATAATGGGATCGGTTGTCCAATAGCTCCTTTTTGCGCTTACCTTTTCATAGGTAAATTAGATAAATATTTTCTTCAAAAATAAAACATTTAATGCAGTTGTTTGGTTAAGATTTTTAGATAACATCTTTATGATCTGGAACCACTTTTCCGAAAAACTGCAAAAATGTATTGATCGCCTAAATCATTTTCACTCGACGATTAAATTTACTTACTTGATTAGGCGCTATGCAAAGTCCTCATTATCATTATTATTATTATTATTATTATTATTATTAAATGTGCAACGTCTGTCAGAATGAAGGAAATCCTTCTTTTGTCTATCTAAATAATTTCTAATGAAATAAAATTATGTGATAAAAATAATCTGAAATGGGTAATGGTTTCATATGAAATTAAAGGAAGCCCATTATATCAAGTTGTAATTCACAAACATTTAACGTAATCACTCCCTTCATACATTAAGATAAAACTGATTTCATTAAAACGTTGAAGTCATCATACATTAAAGATAAAACTGATTTCATTAAAACGTTGAAGTCATCATACATTAAAGATAAACTGATTTCATTAAAACATTAAAGTCATCATACATTAAAGATAAAACTGATTTCATGAAAACGTTGAAGTCATCATACATTAGCAATAAAACTGATTTCATTAAAACGTTAAAGTCATCATACATTAAAGATAAAACCGATTTCTTTAAAACGTTGAAGTCATCATACATTACAGATAAAACTGATTTCATTAAAACGTTGAAGTCATCATACATTAAAGATAAAACTGATTTCATCAAAACGTTGAAGTCATCATACATTAACAATAAAACCGATTTCATTAAAACGTTGAAGTCATCATACATTAAAGATAAAACTGATTTCATTAAAACGTTGAAGTCATCATACATTCAAGATAAACTGATTTCATTAAAACATTGGTGTCATCATACATTAAAGATAAAACTGATTTCATTAAAACGTTGATGTCATCTATCTGATAATTCACTATTGGTATCTTTAGATGTAACATAACGATATATCAAATATACCGCATACCGATGGTATTTGAGATGTAACATCATGATAGATCAAATATACCGGATACCGATGGTATTTGAGATGTAACATCATGATACATCAAATATACCGCATACCGATGGTATTTGAGATGTAACATCATGATACATCAAATATACCGGATACCGATGGTATTTGAGATGTAACATCATGATATATCAAATATACCGCATACCGATGGTATTTGAGATGTAACATCATGATACATCAAATATACCGGATACCGATGGTATTTGAGATGTAACATCATGATACATCAAATATACCGCATACCGATGGTATTTGAGATGTAACATCCTGATACATCAAATATACCGCATACCGATGGTATTTGAGATGTAACATCATGATAGATCAAATGTACCGGATACCGATGGTATTTGAGATGTAACATCATGATACATCAAATGTACCGCATACCGATGGTATTTGAGATGTAACATCATGATACATCAAATATACCGCATACCGATGGTATTTGAGATGTAACATCATGATATATCAAATATACCGCATACCGATGGTATTTGAGATGTAACATCATGACATATCAAATATACCGCATATCGATGGTATTTGAGATGTAACATCATGATATATCAAATATACCGCATACCGATGGTATTTGAGATGTAACATCATGATAGATCAAATATACCGGAGACCGATGGTATTTGAGATGTAACATCATGATACATCAAATATACCGCATACAAATGGTAATGGAGATGTCTTTAGAGTACCTCGATCAGAGCACACCTCACCACTGCTCTGTACCCTACATTGGCTATCAAGTCGATGCAGAATCATACACAAAATTTGTTCTCTGTGCTATGTTTCACATACCTATCCAGCCTCACCCATGTGTATACACCAGCTAGATCCTTACGCTCTTCTTCTGATAATCGTATACTCATTGTTCCCAAGGTGAAAACAAAGTCATATGGACAACCTTCGTTTGCACACCAGGGTCCGGCGACGTGGAACGAATTGCCCATTGAAATTAGACTCAAATACACAGTGGTCCCTTTTAAGATTGCTCTTAAGACTCACCTGTTTCGACGGCAGGGACAAACTTAGCGACCTAATCATGTTTTTGTATCTTATATGTTTTCAGCATGTTTTTATGTTTTCCAAGTTCATTGCTTTTGTCATTTGTTGTTCTGTACTGTAGTCATATCATTATTGATGGTGTGAAGCGCATAGAGCTTCGAAAGATTAGGCGATATACAAAGTCCTCATTATTATTATTATTATTATTATTATGTAACATGATGATATATCAAATATACTTCATACCGATGGTAATTGAGATGTAACATCATGATATATCAAATATAGCGCATACCGATGGTATTTGAGATGTAACATGATGATATATCAAATATACCGGATACCGATGGTATTTGAGATGTAACATGATGATATATCAAATGTACCGGATACCGATGGTATTTGAGATTGTGACATCATGATATATCAAATATACCGCATACCGATGGTATTTGAGATGTAACATCATGATATATCAAATATACCGGATACCGATGGTATTTGAGATGTAACATCATGATATATCAAATATACCGGATACCGATGGTATTTGAGATGTAACATCATGATATATCAAAGATACCGCATACCGATGGTATTTGAAGTTTGTAAATATTTTCTTGATAACAATCATAGTAATAACACACAATAGTGTAGATAAACTTAACTTGGAAATAATAATTTTCATTTTAATAATACAAATAACATCCAAATAATGGGTACGCCAATCGGTTGTCCAATAGCTCCTTTTTACGCTTACCTTTTCATAGGTAAATTAGATAAATATTTTCTTCAAAAATCAAACATTTAATGCAGTTGTTTTCTTAAGAATTTTAGATAACATCTTTATGATCTGGAACTACGTTTCCGAAAAACTGCAAAAATGTATTGATCACCTAAATCATTTTCACCCGACGATTAAATTTACTTATACTTCATCTATTACGCTATTTTTATTTTTAGAACAAATGTTCATGTCAAAGACATTAATATCCAACAGTATGTCGAAGATTTTTGTCATCCAAGGTCATGAAAAAATGATATAGTACAGAACAAAGCCAAAAGATACATAAGCATAATTTCAAATTATTGTTAATTACAAAATTCTCTGAATGAATTAAAAACATAGTTGAACATATAAATTATCATATACATATAGCTGAGCCTGCTTTAAGCAAAGTCTATAAGACGTTATACAGAGCAAAATGTACGATAGCGAAAAATATAATCCCATTCACCATATAATATAATCCTTCATTACGTAATATAGGTGTTATAATTAATAAATTAATAATTAATTGAGTCTCCGCAATTTTTCAAACTAGAACAGCGTAAAAACACTTTACAAAAGCAAACCATTTCTTACTTAAGGAAGATCTAATAATTTGCAAGATTTAGAAATATGTTTTTCCGTCATCTTAAAATGTCAAACGTTCTTACTCTCAATGTAAAAAATAAAGAGAAAGTCTTATTCATAAAGTGTAAAAGGTAACATGAAATATGTTGGACAAACACTTCAACATATTATAATATTTCCATACTTATTAACACAAATAATCTCTGTGCGATTTCTCTTTTATCAAAATGGAAATCGCCATTTTTGCCGTGTCGACATGAATGAATTAGGCTATTTTAATGATAAGTTTTAAAAGATTTTTTGTAACCGACTTAACATGTGCGTGTTAAATTATAATTACCACATACTTTGTTGTAAATGAACACGATTATGCTCGTTTAAATTACATAGAATACTGATTTCCACACACATCAATGACTCGTTTGATGTATACGTTTACAGAATCCCAGAAATAAAGTTTTCATGAGATTGGTAGTAATGATAAGAAAGTATTGTCCATTTTAACTGTTCTTTCAACACACAACGCTTCGATATATTTAAATATCGGATCAGAACGATTCGTGCAGAGAAAGTTTTATTATAGATAAATGTTATGACTCTTCCTCAATTCTTGTTCCTATAACATCTAAACTGATACGTTTAAGCCGAGCAAGAAAGTTACCTTGTTCCTATAACATCTAAATTGATACGTTTAAGCCGAGCAAGAAAGTTACCTTGTTTCTATAACAACTAAATTGATACGTTTAAGCCGAGCAAGAAAGTTACCTTGTTCCTATAACATCTAAACTGATACGTTTAAGCCGAGCAAGAAAGTTACCTTGTTTCTATAACAACTAAATTGATACGTTTAAGCCGAGCAAGAAAGTTACCTTGTTCCTATAACATCTATATGGATAATATTTAAGCCGAGCAAGAGAGTTACCTTGTTCCTATAACATCTAAATTGATACGTTTAAGCCGAGCAAGAAAGTTACCGTGTTCCTATAACATCTAAATCGATATGTTTAAGCCGCGCAAGAAAGTTACCTTGTTCCTATAACATTTAAACTGATATGTTTAAGCCGAGCAAGAAAGTTACCTTGTTCCTATAACACCTAAATTGATATGTTTGAGCCGAGCAAGAAAGTAACCTTCTGAGACATTTGTACCAAGATGCGTTTCTGCTAACGCGATAATATAACGATCGCTTAAATGTTTGTATTATGCAACGCTTAAGAAATTGTTATGATATTAAAATAAATCAATTTTCGAAGTCAGTAAAACCAGCTTGTTCAGAAATACTTGACTCCGATCCAGAGCTAGCAAAGATCTGTGTAGAATTCAATATTAGCTTTCAATTAATATAATAGTGAGACAAAAAAGATGTCGCGACAGTGACGAAACCATTTGTTTATTGTCACAGTCGCAATATCAGTTTTGGAACTAGTTTCTGTTACCGTTACCTATTAGCAAATGTATCAATATGCTATTCAGTATTAATTATATTTCTGTATATAAGATTATGTAAGTATGGTACTTATTTCTCTCTCTCTCTCTCTCTCTCCTCTCTCTCTCTCTCTCTCTCTCTCTCTCTCTCCAAATCATAAAAGGTGTTTTAATATTGTTACAAGTTCAGTGACTCTAGAAAACATTTGATATATAGGATGGGCCTCAGATATATATATATATATATATATATATATATATATATATATATATATATATATATATATATATATATATATATACATGCACACACATCTTCAGGAACGAACATAGATTCGGTTTAATCTCAGGACGTTCATATACATTTATATTATTTTTAATGGTATATAGTGTGTCATATTAAACAACATATTACAGAAAGGGCATTTGTTAGATGCAGGATCTCACTACGTCATTACCAGGATATGAGTCTGTGTAAATTTTCTACGTAATCTCATGACCAGAACTCTAGTTTGCAACAATATACAATTTTGCCAGCAATATATGCTACTTAGACTGAAATGTTTCTCTTAATGCGGTTCTTTAATTTGTCAAAATATTTCGTTTTAATGATTTCGAGTCCAGTAAAATTTTAAGACGATTGGATCGGATGTTTGACATGGAATTAAAAGAATGAATAATTATTATCCATGTAGTATATGTTGACAAGCACTTTAGCTTGGTATAGTTTCTCATGGAATAATTTTAAAATTATTAATGCGAAGACTTGTGCCTTTTCTAGATGCAAACTGAGTTCTTTGATAAATCATATCTTTGGCAATAAACACCGATTTGTCAGACGTTTGCAGTTGAAATATAATTATCATGATTAGTAAGGAATGCCTTTACATCGAGCAAGTAATTATGTCAATGAACGAAACGGCAGTTAGGACAGTCCTTACATCAAGCATTTAATTAATTATGCCAGTAATAGCAACTAGAATCAAGACAGCATTACATCAAGCATTTCATTATACCAGTAATAGCAACTACAGTCAAGACAGCAATACATCAAGCATTTCATTATACCAGTAATAGCAACTACAATAACAACAGCATTACATTAAGCATTTCATTATACCAGTAATAGCAACTACATTCATGACAGCATTACATCCAACATTTAATTATACAAGTAATAGCAACTACAGTCACGACAGCATTACATCAAGCATTTAATTATACCAGTATTAGCAACTACAGTCACGATAGCAATACATCAAGCATTTAATTATACCAGTATTAGCAGCTACAGTCAAGACAGCATTACATCAAGCATTTAATTATACCAGTAATAGCAACTACAGTCACGACAGCATTACATGAAGCATTTCATTATACCAGTAATATCAACTAGAGTCAAGACAGCATTACATCAAGCATTTAATTATACCAATAATAGCAACTACAGTGAAGACATCAATACATCAAGCATTTCATTATACCAGTAATAGCAACTACAGTCACGACAGCATTACATCAAGCATTTCATTATACCAGTAATAGCAACTACAGTCACGACATCGTTACATCAAACATTTAATTATATAAGTAATAGCAACTACAGTCACGACATCATTACATCAAACATTACCAGTAATATCAACTACAGTCAAGATAGCATTACATCAAACATTTACTTATACCAGTAAACATCAAGCATTTAATTATACCAGTAATGGCAACTACAGTCACGACAGCATTACATCAAGCATTTCATTATACCAGTAATAGCAACTACAGTCACGACAGCATTACATCAAGCATTTCATTATACCAGTAATAGCAACTACAGTCACGACATCATTACATCAAACATTTAATTATATAAGTAATAGCAACTACAGTCACGACATCATTACATCAAACATTACCAGTAATATCAACTACAGTCAAGATAGCATTACATCAAACATTTACTTATACCAGTAAACATCAAGCATTTAATTATACCAGTAATGGCAACTACAGTCACGACAGCATTACATCAAGCATTTCATTATACCAGTAATAGCAACTACAGTCAAGACAGTATTACATCAGACATGTAATTATGTCAATGAACGAAACGGCAGCCAGGACAGTTCTTACATCCAGCAATGCATTATACTAGTAATAGCAACTACAGTCACGACAGCATTACATCAAGCATTTCATTATACCAGTAATAGCAACTAGAGTCAAGACAGCAATACATCAAGGATTTCATTATACCAGTAATAGCAACTACAGTCACGACAGCATTACATCAAGCATTTCATTATACCAGTAATAGCAACTACAGTCAAGACAGCAATACATCAAGGATTTAATTATACCAGTAATGGCAACTACAGTCACGACAGCATTACATCAAGCATTTCATTATACCAGTAATAGCAACTACAGTCAAGACAGCAATTCATCAAGGATTTAATTATACCAGTAATGGCAACTACAGTCACGACATCATTACATCAAGCATTTCATTATACCAGTAATAGCAACTACAGTCAAGACAGCAATACATCAAGGATTTCATTATACCAGTAATAGCAACTACAGTCAAGATAGCATTACATCAAACATTTACTTATACCAGTAAACATCAAGAATTTAATTATACCAGTAACGGCAACTACAGTCACGACAGCATTACATCAAGCATTTAATTATACCAGTAATGGCAACTACCGTCAAGAGAGCATTACATCGAACATGTAATTATGTCAATGAACGAAACGGCAGCCAGGACAGTTCTTACATCCAGCAATGCATTATACTAGTAATAGCAACTACAGTCACGACAGCATTACATCAAGCATTTCATTATACCAGTAATAGCAACTACAATCACGACAGCAATACATCAAGCATATTTCATTATACCAGTAATAGCAACTACAGTCACGACAGCAATACATCAAGAATTTCATTATACCAGTAATAGCAACTACAGTCAAGACAGCATTACATAAAGCATTTCATTATACCAGTAATAGCAACTACAGTCACGACAGCATTACATCAAGCAATTCATTATACCAGCAATATCAACTACAGTCACGACAGCATTACATCAAACATTTAATTATACCAGTAATAGCAACTACAGTCACGACAGCATTATATCAAACATTTAATTATACCAGTAACAGCAACTGCAGTCACGACAGCAATACATCAAGCAATTCATTATACCAGTAATAGCAACTACAGTCACGACAGCATTACATCAAGCATTTAATTATACCAGTAATAACAACTACAGTCACGACAGCAATGCATCAAGCATTTAATTATACCAGTAATAGCAACTACAGTCACGACAGCATTGCGTCAAGCATTTAATTATACCAGTAATATCAAATAAAGTCACGACAGCAATACATCAAGCATTTCATTATACCAGTAATAGCAACTACAGTCGCGACAGCAATACATCAAGCATTTCATTATACCAGTAATAGCAACTGCAGTCAAGACAGCAATACATCAAGCATTTTATTATACCAGGAATAGCAACTGCAGTCAAGACATCATTACATCAAGCAATTCATTATGCCAGTAATAGCAACTACAGTCAAGACAGCATTACATCAAGCATTTCATTATACCAGTAATAGCAACTGCAGTCAAGACAGCATTACATCAAGCATTTCAATATACCAGTAATAGCAACTGCAGTCAAGACAGCATTGCATCAAGCATTTAATTATACAAGTAATAGCAACTACAGTCACGACAGCATTACATCAACATTAATTATAACAGTAATAACAACTACAGTCAAGACAGCATTACATCAAGCATTTACTGATTTAAATGGTATACACGTTTTATTTAAAAACCAAATGAACCTATTAGTGTAAATTTAATGTGGGTGTTTGCTGCTTACAAATGAAGCTTCTGATTAGGTCAACTAGTGTATAAAAAAATGGATTGTTCAGCAAACAACGGTTGTTTTTTCGTTAAACAAACATACAAGTCCTTGTTCTATTTACAAGAAAGCGCTGATATAAATCAAGGTTGCACCATTGTAGTTGTAATATTTTTCGTATTTTAAACGCTGAGAAAAATATCGAAACGTGATGTGAACTTGTAGAAAAAGCTGGTAATTTTTATTTCCCAAAACAAAAATATTTACAAATAGAATCAGCAAATTCGAGTCAGAAAATAATTTGTTTCAAATTAGCTTCTTCAATCAGATAACGTAATATTTCACTTTTTAAACGGCACGAATTAATGTAATGCAAGCAGTTAGTAAAATGTCTGACCATGGGATCTTCCTGGTCAAAACATACCCATAAACAACACTGGAAATTATCTTCGCTGCTGTGGATTATATTGTAAACCTTAGTGGTGAAACGTCTCGCGTTTACTATATCGCACAATGCTTTTATTAATGTGTTTTATTGTAAATAGTATATGTGGAAACAATTGCTGACTTAGCCACTAACTTGTTTTCGAATGCATATTCTGTTTTTGTACATGATTTAACAATGTTAGACCATTAGAATTAGAGATTTATTACAATACAATTATTTAGGCATATTAGTAGCGATAATTTGTTATTAACATTATAGTAAGTCTGATCACAATTTTCTCATATACTTGTATTTGGTTTCATTTAGTAAAAAAGTAGAAAGAAAGCTCTATTACAGCTAGAATCCCCTTATATAGCCATTATTTAAACAGCTAGAAAACCCTTATAGAGTCATTATTTAAACAGCTAGAAAACCCTTCATACATTCAGTATTTAAAGATCACGAAAATCCCTGACAGATTCAACAAGACTCAGTAGCGTAAACTGAAGAGCATAACAGCGTTTAACTTCTGAAATAATATTCTTTTGAACAAGTTTTAACGACAGTCGTAAATAACAGCTGCGATAGCACAAACTAAATCTGTAAAAATCCATAAAACAAATCTCCAGCGAATTGCAGCTCTCGTAGTGTAGCAAGCCAGCAGAAGGACGTGACATTTAACGCTTGTCTCTGAGAAACATCCTAATTCGGAATATTGATCTTTTGGATTACTGCCATGACTAAGGATATCTAGGTCGCTGTTCCAATTATGTCTGTTGATATTATGCGTACGACAGAAAACAGAAATTTGTACGCATATCTCGTAATAGGAATGGATATTTATTGTTTCTCACTAATATCAGTGTGACACACGTATTATGAACGCGGAATCATGTCACCATAAATTCGTATTTTCCAATCGAGATATAAATTGCGGTCTTAATGGTATGTTGACTATGCCTAACCTCTTGACATTTGTTCTCAACATTGACGCACAAATTGGACACTGACGTCATTGATACTCATCATTCACTTCGAAATCGTATTGAAATAAATGGCTTTATCTAGTCTAAGGAATCATTGTTAAAATAGAGAGATATCAGAATGAGCAAATTAGTAAGACTGTTTATAATGCAATTAGATCAGTGCCTATATCTGGTTGACTGGCTCGAATCTAGTCCTACACGGGCAGACAAGAGGACAAAAGATATTCACGTTTTTTTAAAACTGTTTGCATAGTTTTAAATGTCAGATTCTTGATATAAAATCCATATAAATTGACACCACGTTGTTGTATGTTTTATTAGAGAATATTGATGTAATTTCTTATCAGGTAGGCTTGTGTCTAAATTTATCGACATATTGATCCACTGCTCTTTGTCAGCTTCTAATTTGTATAGAACAAATATTATTGACTTGCATGTCATGGTTTGTGATATAGACTTACGTAAGGGACTTTGTACCAAAGCATTCCCCATGCTTCGAGATTTAAGATCACGCAATTCACTTGTAACAAAGCATCTAGTAAAGAAACCTGTAGTAAAGTTTAAGAATTGATTCTGAAACCGTGCTACATTATTACTGAATAATAGTTGATATATCTTGCACCTTCAGAAATAATGAAAAGCCCACGAAAGGTGTTTCATTTCTTTGCACACAGAGACTGCTACTGTGTTTAAAAATGAAAGATGAAAGAACGTAATGCGTGATAACTATATATGTAGTGTGTGTGTGTGTGTGTGTGTGTGTGTGTGTGTGTGTGTGTGACTTTTGTACATTACTGGCAAGGGGCCCTGAATGGTCTAAAGTGCTCACCGTTACAGATCATTATCATGTCACCCCTGCACGAGTTTGAGTTTCAGGTTCCGCCAATGTGGGTATGTGAGAAAGCTTGCCATTAGCTTCTCGTGGGTCTGGGTTTTCTCCCGAAATTTGCAGGGTTCTTCCTCCACCGTTAATACTGGCCGCCATGTATAGCCTATCTTGTGATGAAAAATGGTGTTAAACCCTACAACAACAACAACATGACTGAAACTAGAGATTCGATGGCTACATATATCACTGTCTGTACAACTAAGTGATGATCTGTCATGAAGGGTTATGAGTTGGTATCTCGGACCGTACTTGAAGCATATCTACAAATGTCTCTGAAATATAAACAAATTTACAAACCTGTATCAGATTAAAAGGGAAAAAGAGCACCTGTTTGAGACCTCGTACTTAGCCAGGAAGGGTTGGTCAACATCACGATTTCCTCAGACAGCTTATTTAGTTTTATGAATTGAGTCCATACAGATGTGAAGACTGAAGAGCAAAAGGTTGAAACTTCCAACTTCTAGGCATCAACCAACTGATACGTCTGATCTGAAATCCTTATCTTTTCCTACGCGGATAAGTGATACAGATTGAAATATAAGCAAGGAAAGAGCCATAGAAACACTCCTATTTCAAAGATGTCAAGGTCACGGTCATTATTGAAATCAATACATTGGGTGGGTCAAGCGAACATTAGTCATATTTTTTTATTATTATGGAAGACTATGAAAATTATTATACATGGTGAACTCCATTCACATTTATTCAGTTCTGTGAAATCATTATCATGCTATTACTGCACTTTCTTTTTCAAACGCTTCTGTTTGAAAGAGTTCTTCCTGTACGAATATTGCTTCTCAGGTGTGAATACCGGTATGCGTATGTCAACTTCATGGTAAACTTTATTTGTTCATGAAGGAGCATCTGGTAACAAGTGCTTATATTCAAGTAATGACTGCTTTAGTTCATTGTTTTCTTGCTCATGCAGATGAGAAAGTTTCTGATCCAGATTATTTCACAAATTCTGATTGCAGAGATGTTGTGCCTCCAAAGTCATTACAGTCTAATGCCATTGCATCGCTTAAATTCTCACTGTGTAGGACATGTACAACTATGTTTATTGCATAATGAACCTGGCTGTCGCTATCAACACACTCCTTTAACATATAGCAACGTTGCTTATGTTTTCACAAAACATGAGTATTAATGGTATGATTACTCTCTTACACGGACCACAATACCTAATCTGAAGAATAATTTGAGGAATAAGCAAGACAGTCAGCATCCTTTCACCAGACTGAAAAGTTCTCTCCATTGTAGTTCTGTCGTACCTTAATTTCAAATTGAGAATTGCTGGATGCCTAAAATAAAGACAATGAGTGGTACATAACACTTTCAAAAGTCTGATGACAAATTTACACAATGGAAAGGAACTAAACCGCACTCGACTCCTTGAATAAGAACACTTTTACTAAAATTTCAAAATATGTCCGTGACCTTGAACTATCTTCTTGCGGTATGTACATGTAAGAAAAGATTGATCAATCTGACCAGAAACTTGATTCCTATACGTTTTGCCAGACTGAGCTTCTCAGCTGTTCTTATGGCATTAGCTAAAGTTTCGACCTTTTCGTCATCAAGGTCAGTGACTACGGATGCAGTTTTGAACTCTTCAACGAATATGAGTTGTGCGAGGTTTTCGTAATCTTGACCAACTTTATATATAAAGCACCTCATACGAAATACTGGTCTTTTTATCGTGGAAATTTGACAAAGGCATGTTAACCTCTTTTTTATCATTCCTAAACTTTTGTCCATAAGCCTCAGGTAACAGCTCATAATACATTCATTAACCAGATAATAGTCAGAAAGTTTGATTATTCTTAACGCGTAAGCACCAACTTGTGACCAAGCAAAAGTACTAGTGAATTTTTCAATGCAGATTGCTGGAATCAGATCGGTGTTGCAATTTTCTTTTTTGTACCTCTGGGATTAAAGCAGATATTGCACGTAATGCACATTTTACAATCATCTTAATCGCAAATCACCTTAATCGTAAATCATCTTAATCGTAAATCATCTTAATCGTACATCATCTTAATCGTAAATCATCTTAATCGTAAATCACCTTAATCGTAAATCATCTTAATCGTAAATCACCTTAATCGTAAATCATCGCTTTAAAATCGTAGTCCAGTGGATTAGTACTTTAGTAGTGGTCCACTCACCACCTTACAACGGCTGTTTTTGTGCTCAGGCATAATTATGACTAATGATAAAATTCCTGAATTTTACACTGCTACTCATTGCTGGATCTGCAATAAATCTTGTAGCTCAACGGTTATTAAAGTTTATAATAAGTTTCGTATCACTGGCGCGAATAACGGAGCTGCGCACAACGCATGCAATCGATAGTTACAGTTATCCTGTGAAAGCACGAATTTATGTTATGCTTCATAACTTTTTGCGGGTATGATGGCCACTTAAGAATGCAAGCGGAAGAAAAAGCTTAAAATGCAACTGTTATGTATAGGTTTTTGGGTTAGAAAAATATTCTTTATACTCGTGATGAAACATTTAGGAAAGCGAATACTTGTCGACCTTGTCTGTGAGAGTGAACAAGCAAAATTACGAAAGCCCATCGCGGACCTAGCATTGTAGTCACGCAAGCTTTTTTATGGCAGACCCGTAGCTGTCCATGGCAAGGAAAGCTAAGCTCAGGCTGGAAAATTCAATCAATGTTGGTGCTTCTGTGTTGGATTTGTCAAAGCTGCTCATGTGTGAGTTTTACTATGATCAAACCAAACACATTTCTATTGCATATCGCTTCTAACAATGTTTATGCGGATATGGCATCGTAAATATGTTTAAACAAAATCGGTACAGGTGCCTATCCAAAAGATCATTCACTGTTTCCTAACACCAGCAAAAGGGTTGCTAGCAAGCTTGAGGACAAATGTGCTGGCAAGGCAAACAAAGAATACTTGAGACTGCGTCCTTAAATGAGATCGATGTTGGATTCAGGGAAAAAAAGACGAAAGAAGTTCACGGTTTGTTGTAAAATATCTCAAACACAGCAATTTTGCAGAATGATTGCGTGAGCGACACGCATTATTACAGTTAGAAAACCAGATCCGGTCAGAGAAACACCATGTGGTATGTAATTTTGCACCAAGGTAGACGTTCCCAGACGAAATCACAACTTTCTGCTTCTGGACATCACACACATTTGATACACTAATGCACTAGTACATTAAAACATATTTTGGTGGTGGTGCTGTACTTGCTTAAATGACTGGTAAATTAATCCCCCTGCAGAAACACCCAGTGGATGCTAAATGAAAACGTATTGGCTGTACAGGAATATAAATCTGGAATGAAAATCTAGAAATCTTGATTGATGGTCAATCGGGGTCAGTAGCACGACGCTACCCGTCTTCCAGCTTCCCAGTGCATATATATACCGAACGAAATTGTTTCCGTTTGAGTCTATTAGCGACGGTTGAGAAATCAGTTTGCTGGCAACGGTGACAATCTTTTGTGACATTGCTTTAGCGGGAAGTGGGTGTTGTTTCATTATTTATTGCTTGTATGCCAGATGGCAGTAGTCTTATTAGGTCGTAGCCATGATATAACTATGGTTTTAAAAGAAAAGAGTGAAAACCATATTATTTTTGTAAAATTTAAAATATGTTATCTATAAAGTACAAAATGTACAAGTAAAAATAACTTACAATATTGTGAATTAAATCCTATACGGTCCTAAATGTTCTATCAAGTTCAGAAGTATCCAGTCATCAAAATGAGTTCTTCTGAATATCAACGCATAAACTGCCGTCCTAATAGTAACGAATAAATCACACTGGTTTAATCCTAAGATGTTTCTAAATCTCTTACGGACTGATAATAATAATACGAATGTCTAAATTCTTTACCTTGATAGGCTTATATTAGTTGTAGCCATATAAGCAATTAAGTGCATCATCGAACTTAACCGCATACACGATCATCATCCTGATGAACATCAAACCATTAACGGGACATCGACAATGGAGCAGGTAGGTTAATTTGCCACGACACATATTTACCCATCCATTCTCGAACAATCCCATGCATGAAGTTTGCTGCTCTTGGTAACCTAAGAATGACAGCTTCAACTATTCAATAACCGATCAAATTTAAAATCCGCTCAGAAACAATTATTTCCTTATTTTCGTTTATTTGTTTATTAGACTTTTTTATTTTGCCTCCAATAAGTAAACTTTGTCCGCTTCCAAGCGCCCTTCCTGCCTTTCCTGATGGTAATTTAGTTCTTCGAGTTTACGATTAACTGCATTCAAGTCATGAATGAGATCTGTATCGGCATGTTGACGTGCACAGATCTCGTTTTATCCTTCATAAGCAATACCATGTCAGTGACATGCAGCAACAACGCACCTATATAGGTGTATGTCCTTACTTGTATTTGTTGTTAAAATAACGGCGTATGTCCGGCCGCTGTAAATGTATCTGAGATGTGCTTTTCAACCTTTTATTTGCTTCACTGTGATGCAGCTAGCTTCGTTAATTCATCACAATCGACGACTTTTTTTAATGCACGTAACCTTCTTTGCTCCATATCTTCACAACTTACAGAGTTAGCAGCGTCATAAGTCAAAGGCTTGAATTCGATTTGCAGCACGAGTTTTCATCGTTCATCGTACTCAACATGAAGGCATGATTTAGTTACACAACAAGTTCCATTGAAGATGCCATCACGAAGAGAAAAAAACTGTTCAAGTCCAAACATTGTGGCATATTTCCAGTTCGCGAGTTGGATATTGGCCCATCTGGTAACCCTAATCTTATCGAGTCTGAATTTGAAATGGTAACGTGTGATTGACTGAACAAAATTACGCATCAGTTGTCGATCAACCATGTTATAATGCACTGTGAGAGATTGCTGTAGCGCTTCAGTTGTCGCCAGGAAATAAAGCGGGTGCCATTGATTTCTTTTCCAGAATCGATGAAACTCATACCGTGGACGACCCTGATTCAAAAGCGCTATGATATATTACTTAAACAACAATAAAACCCAGCAAAAATAATTTTTCAGGTTCATTCAAAAAAAAAAAGGCGACGTATAGCTAATTTACTGATTATACTAGCATTCGATTTTACATAATTGCGCGTCAGCTAACGATCATAGATGATATTAGTCGTTTACAGATTTTAAAAAACATTGATTCTGGTCAGATAAATGATGAATTTCCTTTTGGATAAAGTCGGCTACAAAAAACTTTTATTTTACCATTGGTAACTGGTAATAAATATTAGAGTCCTGTCTCAACAAGTATCATAAAGTATTTATTCTGTATCTAATCCATATTTGCTTGGGTTTGGAAAATTCTGAGCCGCAAGGATAGGGATTGTTTTCCACTGATTTGTTTTTCTTTTTTCGGGGGGGGTTGGGGGGTTTGAGGGGCGGGTATACAAAGTTTTAAAACTACATACTGCTAGAATGCTTTGATAGCTAAACTGTATCTACCTCTAAACATGATTTGACAAACATTATTAAAAGTTAAAAAGAACTTGCTTAAATTAAATTGGTGCAAAAGAAGATTCAAATATGTTGTAAAACAAACTTTTAGTAAAGATGATAGTTTTAATTGCTTGACTGTGTGTGTTATGTATTTTTTTCATACAGATAAGGGAATAGGATGCTAGCAGCAGTGTTAGCCTCGTTTTGATATTTAGCAATCAATTGCATGAATCCCAGCTCGTCCGAAACGCGTATTGTGAAAGTAGTCCACTAAGAAAAACAATGTGCAGAAGTTGTTACAATGTAAAGTAATGTGCAGACTTTGTCATAAGAAAAGCAATGTGCAGAAGGTGTACCAATGTAAAGCAATGTCCATAATGTGTTACAATGTAAAGCAATGTGCAGAATGTGTTACAATGTAAAGCAATGTGCAGAATGTGTTAAAACGAAAAGCAATGTGTAGAATGTGTTACAATGTAAAGTACTGTGCGGACTTTGTCATATGTAAAGCAATTTGCAGAATGTGTTACAACGAAAATCAATGTGCAGAATGTGTTACAACGAAAAGCAATGTGCAGAATGTGTTACAACGAAAAGCAATGTGTAGAATATGTTACAATGTAAAGCAATATGCAGACTTTGTCATATGTAAAGCAATGTGCAGAATGTGTTACAACGAAAAGAAATATACAGAATGTGTTACAACGAAAAGCAGTGTGCAGAATGTGTTACAACGAAAAGAAATATACAGAATGTGTTACAACGAAAAGCAGTGTGCAGAATGTGTTACAACGAAAAGAAATATACAGAATGTGTTACAACGAAAAGCAGTGTGCAGAATGTGTTACAATGTAAGCAATGTGCAGAATGTGTTACCATGTAAAGCAATATGCAGACTTTGTCATATGTAAAGTAATGTGCAGAATGTGTTACAACGCAAAGCAATGTGTAGAATGTGTTACAATGTAAAGCAATGTGCGGACTTTGTCATATGTAAAGTAATGTGCAGAATTTGTTACAACGCAAAGCAATGTGTAGAATGTGTTACAATGTAAAGCAATGTGCGGACTTTGTCATATGTAAAGTAATGTGCAGAATTTGTTACGATGTAAAGCAATGTGCAGAATGTGTTACAATGTAAAGCAATGTGGAGAATGTGTTACAATGTAAAGCAATGTGCGGACTTTGTCATATGTAAATTAGTGTGCAGAATTTGTTACGATGTAAAGCAATGTGCAGAATGTGTTACAATGTAAAACAATGTGTAGAAGTGTTACAATGTAAAGCAATGTGCAGAATGTGTTACAGTGTAAAGCAATGTACGGACTTTGTCATACGTAAAGCAATGTGGAGAATGTGTTACAATGTAAAGCAATGTGCAGAATTTGTCATCTGTAAAGCTATCTGCAGATTGTGTTACTATGTAAAGCAATGTGCAGAATGTGTTACAATGTAAAGCAGTGTGCAGAATTTTTTATAAATTAAATCAATGTGCAGAAATTGTTACAAATTCCATTAATTTTCGGAACTTGTTACCGAGTATACCAATGTGCAGAATTTGTCATGTTGACATAAATTTGTTTAATTTACAATTTGAACATGATCATTTTAGTCTTTATTCTGCGTATTAAAAACAATTAAGCGCAATCCACTGTACACTTTTACAGAAATGAATGCTTCTCGACCTGATCATATGGTAACATTTTTAACCAAGCAAATATGGTTATTATTTCGTGACAATATTTCAAAATGTTCTCTTCTCTCTATTTATAGGTATTGTTTCTTAAGAAATTTATAATTTATTGTATATATATTGAAGTTTTAGAAAAATGTTCTAGTGGCATGTCATTCAATATTATAGTACTTAGTAACATTTATCAGTTAGAAAAGTGTACTATGTCAGATGACGATCTTACAATATAATAAAAAAGGCGACAGAAAATGTGTTTATGCTAAAGTCAGCTGAATGAAGAACCAGAGTGACGAACGGACAATGTAGCTTAAATGCTTTACAGTATGAGACATTTGTCATTCATAAAATAACCTGAAATTCCTTAGACAATTGAATTTCGTACGAATCTATAAATGGATTTCTTTATAATAGTTTATATTAAATATACATGTATATAATTAACAAATGATTTAGCCATAATTTCTTTCATTATCAGGGTTGTTAGTTTCCTTACATTTATAAAGTAGAAAAACACAAGAAGGCGGCAGATTTCATCATAAGAGCCTATAAGAGCGGCTGGTTGTATGAATCTTTGATTTAATATACTTTTGTTTTATATATATTTATTGGTTTTGTTATTGAAATATTTTGACTCCTTTCTTATTATCTGAAATATCTGGAAATAGTTACAGCTTTGACTAATGTTATATTTGTCGAGCCAAACAAAAATAACATTTTAATATGTTGGAGAATTTTCTGGATAAGAAAAATCGATGTTTTGTACTTATTCTAAACAGCAAATGCAATGACAAAAAAAAAGCGAGAAAAAATGACGTGGCTGTAACAAGTTTCTCTTGACGAATGTATTTTTAATAGCTTGACGCAAATAAGAGCAACCCCAACAGATTATGGACAATACTTATACTTTGGATTTGCACATTTTCTTCTTTACATCAAAGTGAATATTCACCACATCACTTCATTTTTCTTAAAGTTATCAATTAAATACTTTTTTCCACAGGTGAAGTGGGGAAGGAGATGTATATAGTCAATAGAGGACGGCTACACGTCGTAGCTGACAATGGAAAAACAGTTTTAGCGACGCTTAAACCAGGGAGTTACTTCGGAGAAATCAGTATTCTTAACATGGGTACCTCTGGTAATAGGCGGACTGCCTCGGTCCGGTCAGTTGGCTATTCGGATCTCTTCCGGCTATCCAAACAGGATCTATGGGATGTACTGAAAGAGTACCCAGCAGCCAGAGTTCGACTTGAAGCCATTGCTGTGAAACGATTGGAGAAAACAAAAAATTCACCAATAGAGAAAGGTAAAAAAAAACACATTTCGTTTTGGCATATTTTCGAAGTTTCTTTGCTGTCATTTCAGTGCATATTTGTGAGTTTGCATCTCCATCTCAAGTAGATAAATAAATATACATATAGAGGGGCATGCAAGGCCCCATACATGTCAGTTGGCTAAAGAAATATACATGTAGAGGGGCATGAAAGATCCCATATATAGCAGTTTGCTGAGTCACACAGTAGCGGTGTTTTTGCTATACCTCGTTGACTTAATAAAGTTTCCTACCTTAAATATTTTCAACCGTTTTATATTTTCTAGTTTCATGATGTTTGTTTTTTGTAATCATTTCATTATATATTGGTTTTTATATACGTTTTATGTTATAGGTGTTATCCTATGTTGTAAAGGGATTAGGGCTTCTGAAGATTAGGAACTATTATACAAAGTTCTCATTATTATTATGGAAACTGTGTGATGTTGGAACGAGGGTGGTTCTAAGAGGGCTTTTAGAGGTCATGGTAGCAAAGCCACAGGTGAGCAGCTATACTATAACTAACACACGGATTAGAGACGCGATGGGTCTATGAGATACAGTTACGGACAGCCTGAAAGGTAAGCATGAAGTCAGTCTGGAGTAGGAGTCTTCCAAAGATGGATGCATTACCTCTGATAGTGATGACTATCCTGGAGAGGAGGTTGATGACTTTATTTAACCTCAAAACATCTGACCGTCACTATGTAACTGATTTGCTTAGGAATCACGGATTTTACGAAACACGATTAAACCCAAGAGTCTTACGTTGTACTGTGTGTAATTTCCATACCCCTCCCTCCATAGTTGCTCTGTGCGATCTTTTCTTTATCGCTTGTGAAAAAGAATTAATACTGACTGTAGATAGTCTCAAAGGCACATACGAAATGGGCCGGCTCAGGAAACGCATCAGCTCACTGAGGCCCACATGTCTGGAGGAGTACTCCTAATTACTTAAGTTAGGTCTGACATTCTATAAGAAGAATAGTCGAAACAGGTGTAACATACTCGCTTAGCTGTTTGATGAGATAGGATCGATCCTCAGACCGACTCTGCGCGTATACCAAATATGGTAACCACTTTATAGCAGGATACCTGATCTTATTCATTAGGGTCGTATAATTAATTATTTATGTCGTCGAAAATGAGCGTAAACTCATTGTCGAACAGGAAGGCATTCTGCAGGGCCTTCGAGTCTAAGTCTAGGATCGAGTTAAACTGACCCTCTGCAAAGACATGAATAGGAGCGTGCTTTTGGACCCTTACGCATTTATGCAGTTATCAGAAAAGTAAATTTCCCAACATTCCAGGTATTTACAAGAAGACGGTCGGCGCCATACCATAATCAATTTGACAGCCCACCCACACGTTTCACTCTTTACTCAGTCTCCACAGCAGACGGTAGTTGTAGGGACGTACAAAAACACATCGCCCGATATACACTTCGCTGAATTATTACTTTTTTTTTTTGGTTGGTGCATCTTAACGATCGGTAAACTGTTACATACCCACTACTGTATTTACATTCATGGTTAGATGACAATGTGTGGGAGCAGATAAATTCACTCCACCCTGATTGTTGGTTGTATGGTCATCATCGTATTTTATTTCTGTTTCTTGCGGGGCTCGTGCGATATCTGGTATGGATGAATTTTAAATTTAGCCATTGATATCGTGCTGTTCTAAATTAATCCCTGCCCCTTGTGTGCTCCTTATCTAAAAACCGACGATACTAAGAAATGTCGCTCTCGTGGAGCCGGCTACCATGATGTCGGTGTCGGTTTTTGTCACCTTTGGTCTAGTGTGGGTTTCTCGGTATCCTCTAGTGTTGACTGCCTTCAGCATATCGTCTCCCTAAGGAGACCTTATATCATGCATCGTTATAGTGGACTATGCTATTCCTTTTTGCACTGCCAATCCCTAAATACAAACTCGCTGCTGGTTGTAGTTATCTGCCGCTGAGGGAAGGTGTATGTGTGCAGCTCCGTATGCTATTGTAATCGTCCTTGCACAAAAAGGTGATTCGAGATGTCAGGCGGAGATATGAGTTTGCTAATCACGATTCTCGTGGGTTGCTTTTTGCATGATATTAACCTTGGTGTGAATTTATTCCTATGCGACTCATTTTATTGGCCTGGTAGCCATTTCCACATATGTTGCACCGCAAGGGATCGTCTTTCTCATTCTCAACAGGTCAGGAGTCCGACATCGCTTCTATTGGTGATAATTGCCCACATGTTGCTATGCTACTATGACCTTCCTAGTTCGATCCTCCACCCACCACCATCCCCCACCAAAAGCTCACGGGGTGGGGTAGGCGGGCGGATGTAATGGTTTATGACTTTGTAAAATGTCGTGCATAATGGCCTCAAATTCTTTTAACTACGACATTTGTGAAACCATATTCGCAAAGTTCCGCAAGTTGGGTTTTTCAACAGTTACTGTTGATATTACATCGATCTCACAATATTGCTAATGATGATAATACAGTGACTCTTTTTACCAACGTTCTTGGAGTTTATATTTGTGTACCACATACTATAGAAGCGGGAATATGTATGAATGCACTTGACTTGTCCGTCGCACAATCTAGTGAAGGCAAACAGTTCAACAGTGCTTGATAAATTGCCATGGAAGTTGTTAAATAGTAATCATCACTTAAATATGGCTTATCGACAAATTGCAACAAGTCCCACCCAGTTCTCCTGACACCAGGCGGACCAGTCCTAACATTAACATCTTGTTGATGAGCGTATAGTGAGGCAGCTGTTAGTGCCATTTGTATACGTCTTTGGTATCACCCAGCAGAGGTTCGAATCCACGACCTCCCGCAATCGAGGCAGACGCTTAAACCATTGGGAGTGGTCAATCAAATTGAGATAAAGGCAACATATGTAAACCCTTAATAGCGCCAGCTTCTTTATGATCTTATTAAGGCTTTTGTTTGATCTGAAGTATGTTACAGTATAATTTCTAACAGAGACAGCATAGCCAACACTTTGATCACAGCTTCTTCTGAGGGAAAAATCATAAATGGTACTTTCTAACTTGAAAAGCTTTTGTGAGGAAAATAAACTTAAAATAATTAAAGAAATGACTTGATGGGGAAAAAGTGAACACCACCACCAAATCTCCTTGTGACCGCTGACTGATGGTCGTCCATCTTGAACATCCTGATATCTTTGCTTCTCCAAAACGGAATGTGATACAAACATGGAGTTTTACCAGAAAACTATGTTGATGCCATGTTTTGGTCCTAAATGAAATGGTATTAAATTGGCATCCATTGTATCATGTTGGTCCTAAATGAAATGATGTTAAATTGGCATCCATTGTGTCCACAACTGCATCGAACTGAAAATCTTGCTTTCGCTGAAGATAGTTTCAGAGCTCGAGACAGTTCTGCATTCCAGGAAATTCTTTTGAGCAAATAGAGAGTTTTATGGACCTCAGTAGAACTGTACAAATTATGAGCATGCAGGTATTATTAACCGCTTTATTTCCCCACGATTGTTTTGTTACTGGATACAGTATATGTCATATTTTGGTCATGCAAATCTTCTCAGTTTTACAGTGGATTGCTGTCAAGAATAGTACACATGTCGGACGTGCAACTACAGTGGATTGTTGTCAAGAATAGTCTATCATCATAATTGCAATTAATTTTCCTTCGTGTTTTTAACTAAGAGGATTAACATGAATGTTCTCAAAATTAGATAGGAATCGCTCGACTGTAGCATTAGTGCTAAGATGCGTCATATTTCTGGTCTGATAATTGTAGACTGTAAGTAATATATATTTTAATGCAATTTATGACATGTTCAAAATGCCTAGACGGTGTAGACTCTACATCACAAGCGCAAATGTCAAAGGCTTTATAAAGAGAGATGTAACTGTGAGCTCTGATACGTAAGTCCAGTATAATTTTACTCAAACTCTAACTGTACGATACATAGACTGAAGATATTATGATTTTTATTATTACAAGTGTGGAAAATTAGGTCCTTGTCGTGTACCCAAATCATTCATTGATTTGTTTTGCAATCAATCGTAAGCGTAAGCTTTGTTCTAATACCAAACCAACAAATATCACTGCTTGCTTTCCTGCGATTCGAATACAAAAACCATTGGGAATATCAATGCATTACATTCCAATGTGACAAATATAGTTGGTCGTATAAAAAGGAACCAACCCTATTTCTCTCAGTCTGATTTGATCTGATGTGTAACACATTTGCAATTATAAATGTCTTGCGTCTTACTATTTATCAGGAGTTCATGTTATGTTGTAGTAAATATATGGGAGACTAGCTTATAATTTGGATTTGTAACGGTTAAACTAATAAGAACGTTTTAATGAAGTTTTAGTCGAAAAACACACTACGTATATTGCATTACCTATTCTCCTTCTTAACTCAAAATTACGTCATAGGCACTGTGTCACTAGGTTTTCCAAATAACGTGGCCTAGACATTTGTTTCCAATTTGACAATTCTAAATAACGAAAACGTTTATTTCTTCTATTTATTGATATTTTATATTTCAATGACTTTCAATCCATTGCGCTGAAGACATGGCACTATCTTGGTGAAAAGATATTACCTCTTCAAACAATAGATACAATTTGTTTACTGGACTTCCGTGTTTATTTTAATATTTACACGGTGAATTCTCTGTCGGTTTTACGAAAGTTATTTCGTGCAAATTGAGTCAAAATAATCGAATGTTGGGTTTAAACAAAATGTAGAAGTTCACAGTGAGACGAATCATTTTCAATCTGTTATCTTTGTACTCTATATGATCGAAGTATAACACAAACAGTTTTGTATTCTTCATTAAAATTCTTAAATTATAACGTGCACTAGACCTTCTGATTTTACACGTCGTTGAGATACGCCAAATCCTATCTCGTCAGATGTTCTTTTTTATTATTATACAAATTCGGACAAAAGTGTAAATTGTTTATTCTTACCAATAATAATGTAATCTTCTATGCACTGAAAGAAACGAATTACAAAACCATTTTTCTAAATAAATGTTGATTGTGCTATGTTTCATGAATGTTAATATCTTTGTAGCATCCCTATGTCGAAGTAGGAGCACGCCTGGTTTGGTGGAGTCCAGAGGAAAAGTTCCTCTAGAGTCCATGGTGGTTAGCAGAAATAATACCCTACCGACCGGACTTCCCACACAGAGTTCTTCCAAGATGAATAGTGACCCAAATATTCATACGGGGTCTTACACCAACATTTCGGATGATCACGTGACTGAACATCAAGATATAGTCCAAGATGTTGCTCAGCAGAATATGACCGAAAGTCAGACCCCAGTGACAACTGCAACTAACGTCGATCCCGTGGGTACGAGTCCAATACAACACTCACGGGTAGGCACTGATCGAGGGCAGCGACCTATATTTGAGTTTAGTCCACCATTAACACCAAGACCACCCAACTCGATTCCAGCTATAAATTGTGGTTCGGGGACTTCACAACCGCCTTTCTCGGACAGTGGTTCACATGAATATATGACCTATAGCTCAACCGCTCAAGTTTCGCCAATGCACGTTCAATATCCATCGTATTCACAGCAATACCCTTGCTTCAATTCACAGATGCCATTCTTATCACCTTTTTCCGCCCACTCCGCATTCATTCCACCCACATCACCCAATTTCAATGTATCACGTAGTAACAATTTCACAGCGTCGCATTCACCAATCACAGCCTCTCCTTTGGGGTCAATCAGGGGTTATTCACCTCAACATCCAATCAACGCTCATTTGCCACATGTTATGTCGTCGATGAGTCCTGTTTCCATGTACGCAGACAACTCCCAAGATGTTTTGACCCAAGAAATCACACGACTCAGGGAACGCCTAGCTACCTTGGAAAGTGAGAATACGTCCTTGCATACAAAGCTGAACCAGCAACAGTGGGAAGTAGAGCACCGTCTCTCTGAACTCGAAATGCAAATATGCCAGACTGATATGGGAAGCTCAGTGAGCACAGATGATAGAACAGAAAGATTTGAAACTTTGAACAGAGAATCTATCATTTGATCCATAGAAAAATGACTATATTAAAGAACAGTAACGGCATGCAATGCTATCCAGCTGACATATCTCCTCAAAGAAACCAATTTTAGGGTCTTCCAAATATACACAGAAAGTTTCTTTTTTAAATTTTGGTGTTGTGTTTTCTTCAAGTAGGTTAGAAAAATATACAATAGTTAAAGGCTGAAAAAGATTTCTGGTAGTGACTGTTTTTTCCGAGACTGTGTGCAATAACTGCAATATGTATATTCGGTATTTGTTGTTGAGCGGATTAATCTTCCATTCCAAAGTTTGAATTGGCATCACACTACACGTGATGATACATATGAACGAGATAAAAGTACAATAAAAACATTTTGATTGATTAAACTTCTCTGGAAACTGAATGAATACGTATATTTAAAATAATCACATGCCCAGAGAGGTCAAACATGACGTATGTAAAGATAATTATTGTCTTGAATGCCTCCTCATAAAACGGGTTCTTCTGTGATGGAAACAAACGTCAACCTCACGAAAGAGAGAGAAGTTGTTTGTTAAGCGATAAAATAGAAGCTTTGTCTACTCGCACAAATATACCCACATATGAAATATACAAACGTTGTTTACAATATTGAAAATGGAACGAGAGACGATACATTACGCATATAGCACAGTACGAAAACAAGCGGAAACGGTATGAAAACGAGAATAAGAAGATCGTTAAAGCGGTAAGAAACGGTTAGTTATGTTATGCTGACCCATCCACATGAAACGTATTTAAACATTTGTCTTCAATGTTTATAACTTGCACCTACAATGAGTAATATATTTACTTTGCTAAGTTGAATGAGAGAAGACAGAGTTTCTGTAAATACAGGTGGCACGAAGAAAGGCTTTGAAACAGTACAGAAATGAACATACGATATAAACGGTGTGAAAAGGAACTTATAATTGTAAGATACGGAAGCGGTACGCAGAAATGCTGAAATGTTTGCAAAAGACCATAACATATTTGTACATATTTACTGTTATATCATTTCTCAATCATTGTCTATGGACGTCTTAGAGTATATATATTCGCTACTAAGGTTGCTTGGAATCCAATGTAAAATGAGCCATGATGGTCCTGTGCCATGATGGCCCATGATTGTTCAATATGTATCATGAACATGGCATGCTTGGTTATAATAGTTTCTTTTTCCTAAATGGATGCCATTTCATATCTGAGTCTGAAGAATTGTATCATATTTCAGCAGGAAATATATTTAGATATTTCAAGATTCTTCATACGAGTGTTTTTGTTAACATTCTTCCCTTGTTTTTTTTTCAGGAACTTAATGGCAATAATTATGTATTACGACTTGATATTGTCTTATTTTATTCAATAATTATGTATTTCGACTTGATATTGTCTTACTTTGTTCCATAATTTGTGCCAAATAAATGCCGTTCTACTTCCTTCATGAACCAAACTAGTAAAATATAATTCGTGTTCATGGAATTCTTGTCCAAGCCTTACTAATATGCCATGGGCTCTTATTCTTAGTCTTTGGTTGTTTCATACGGATTTGCATAACAGTCTAAAAAATGCATTCTCTAATTCTCAAGATAACGCAGGAATATCAAATATATTTCATGTTTGAGCGTGATAAATTCCTCTTTGAAATGTAATCAAGATAGTAGTGAAATTCTAATTAGAAGAAATCACTTTAAAAAAGTGTATTTTGAAGAACTTCAAAACGCAGATTAGCTCATTTAATATTAGTTATTACCAGCTAAAGAAAGCCATAATAAATGCCATCCATAGATGTCAATTTTATTCCTATCTGTTGAAGGAACCTCGGCAGCTATAAATACCAACAGAAAAGTGTTTTAATTTACTTTCAATTTAGTTCTTGGATTGACTTGTAAAATAGACGGTCTCTGAGAGCCTTTGGTCTTAAAATACATTTTCTATCGACTGCAGAGAGCACGACTCATAGTCTAAATCATTCGATTTTGCTAATTGTTATGAATATTTCGTGTTCAAATGATACTGTAAATGCTGTATCACTCAATTTTATTGTAATACAACCCATGGACATTGTGCCGAACAACATGAAAGTTGAAAGTTTCTTTTTTGACACGGTTAACTCATCCACATCGTTAACTTTACTCCCACTAGATCAAAATGCTGTCTTAGTTCATTTATAGACGAATCTCGTAAATTTAAAGCTCTGGCGTTTACTACAGGAGCGTCCATTGTTTCTAGTAAAAATATAGCTCCTAACACAACGTTGTTTTCGAAAACGTGTCAATGAAGCTGTCAGTAAAATGCGATCTGCGTGCAAATTTCGCATTTGTATAATCATGGTATTCAGAGTGATTTCAGTTTTTTTTAAATAAATACATAGTTTGTTTTAAATACGATAGATAGAGTCCTTCTAAGTACGTTCCTTCTTACCCTAAACTACATCCTAATAAACTCTAGCAATCCAGTTCAAGAATGCTTCCAACGTCAATCTGATGAATATTTGTTTGACGTTACTGAACATTACCTAATCTTTTCAAAAACACTCTAAAAAACGGACATCTCTACAAAGTAGTTTAAAGGACATTGATAAACAAACAGTGGGCGTGTGGTAATAATTTCATTGTGTTTTATAGTAAATATTTAAGGACTTGAGTCACATATTATTGCGTTTGAATGAAAAGTAGTATGCTTTGTGGATATCATAAAATATATTTGTGTTATTTTGAATATTTTAATCGAAATGGTTATTTACAGATAGATTTTTCTGGTTTGTTTCCATTTGAATAGCCACTTGAACTACGTATCCAGTTTTCCCTAAACACAAGGTTTCACAGATGAAATAATCTTAATTTAAAGTGGTACGTATCTTTAAATGTGGTTAGCTTTGATACAACCGTGATTGATTAGAATACGTTATTGATAGAGAATTAAGCAGATGTTTACCGTCGAGTAATTATGTACATAGATTGTGCAAAGATTGCAAAAGCGGCCACGCTAGGTCTGTATGAACCGGATCCAGGATGGCGCTGAAAAAGGCGGAGACTCTCGTAGACAGACATCATCTAGCCGTGGACCTGGAAGAGAGTGTTTTAATTGCAAAAACAACGTTATGCCTCATAAAATACATGTCAAACATATGGCGTTCCACAGATAATCTTAGTCAATCTGTTAGATTTTCAAAGTGGCGACTTCACTTTTGAGTTCGATATATAGCACACAAGAATACTGTATTCGAACATCTACTACTGTTAGCGTAGAATCTCATGATTCCATCTAAACATAAGTTTAAACGAAGCACATCCCTGACAAAGAAATGTATTAAGAAGAAATGTATTTTGTGTAAAATCCGTTTTTACAAAGCTGTGTGTGTGTGTGTGTGTGTGTGTGTGTGTGTGTGTGTGTGTGTGATTTGGAATTTTAACGTAGCTTTAAAATACTTCAGTCATATCGCTATGATGCCTGCAGTAACATGGTGTCCCACCCAGTCACATTATCCTGATTACAGGCCAACCAGTCCTAATAATAACCTCTTAATGATGAGCACCTAGCGAGGCCGCTGCTAGTACCATTTTTATAAGTCTTTGATATGACTCGACCCGGGATCGAACCGGAACCTTGAGCGACCGAGGCTGACTCCGTCACTTGGCCACTGGAGCGGTCGTTTGACAGATCAAAAAGATGAAGAAAGAAGAAACAGACGACAGTAGAAAAGATTCAACAGAGCTACATTCTTAAAGACTTTTTTCGGAAATGAATGAAGATAAAGATTAGCTTATCAAAACCATTATTCAAAAGCTGAATAATAATATCTAGCTAGTTCCAGAATTTAAAGCAAAATTAAAACACCATTTTCATATTATTGATAGAGGAACGATTATGCATTCAATATAAAGGATGCATGTATCGTTGATGGAAATTTACCCTAGTGAAGGCGTAAATATATATTCTCAACATTTTGACGTTGAATTGAGTGCATTGACCGCAGGGCATCATAAATACATTATGAACTGTTTCTGATATCGTTAATAATGCTTAAAAAAAAGAATTGTTACTGTTAAACTCAGCATGTATTTTCTTTGTATGGACTGCGTATTCATGGAGCAGGATATCACACTCATTGGTTTGTTTTAGGTTATATTCCTTATCTTTTTTATTATTTATGTATCACTTTATAAAAAAGATCTTCACAAATTAATTCAAGCCAGCATAGCGGAGACCTGGCGGATATTCTCATCTATTAGAATCCTAAATAAATTTCTCAGTATTCATTGTGAACTTCTATTACATTGACAAAAGTTATTTTTTACGGTGAATGATTTTATGTTTATTTACATTGACAGAAGTTAATTTTTATGGTGAATGATTTTTATGTTTATTTACATTGACAGAAGTTAATTTTTATGGTGAATGATTTTATGTTATTTACATTGACAGAAGTTAATTTTTATGGTGAATGATTTTATTTTATTTACATTGATCAAACCTATACTTTATCTACAGTGCTTCCAAAATATGTCTGGTTTCTATTTACAAAATACATTTGTATTTGGAAAGCACTATGTTTAAGCAGCAGAGAGGGTGAACAGACTAATTCGAAACGTCACCCCTTTTTGATTACCAAATTGACTAATGGTGACTAACATAGAAATCAGTTCAATGACTACACCTAGTTTGACCCAAACAAATGTTGTAGTCGACCCCTCTCTGCTGCTCTCTCCATGTCTTAAATTGTCAATCTGATGATATAATAAAGGGATGATGTTGGAAGCTAAACAAATTTAGAAGTGATCAAATAAAAGAAAAGGCGAAACAACAAAAAAAGGGATGGAACAAACAATAGAAATGGTGAAACAAATGGACAAGAGAGAAAGGGAACACAAAAAAAAATAAACGGCGGGAGAAACTACGCTCTTCATTAGGTATGGAAAGGAATCCTGGTGATGACTCTTCTGGCGCTACTACAGGAGGTGGTTTGGAAAATAATCTTATCACTTGCCCTGACAACGTCATCGCTGACGTGGATAAACAAGAAATTCTCATAGGAAGAAAACGCGCTGGAAATACTTCTCATGAAATTATCAACGAAATATCTGATATCTGTCGACGATTATTTACCGGTGGTATCATGGACATCAATACCTATCGGGAATTTATCGATGAAATTCCAGATGACTAAATCTCTAGACACATAATTTAGATCATGGTGAATGATTAAATAAAATGATCGTACACAATACGTATCGTAGACCAAGAATGATCAGAGTAGTAAATTCACGATTACCAGTTTATGAATTAACCTACGGAGATGGACTTGGTGATGTTGTTCGGGGTTTGTTTACCAGGATAGCCCCAAAATCAATGCCAATTGCAAGACAATTATCAATGAAAGCTATCGATGTTATTCGCGACAAAGCTCCTAGCGCAATCGATGATCTTGCCGGTAAAGCGTTTTCTGCGGTCAAGGACAGAATTTTACGGTTATTTACGACGAAAAGAAACAACTGAAATTACCATCTACTCAAGTTATGCCTGCAAATGAAAGTAAAATAATTAATCAGGCCGCAACCCAAAGATCAATGGATCTGGCTGATGCATCGTTAAAAGAAAAAAAAAAAGATAACATAACCGCTAGTCTGATAGCAGGAAGTGGTCTTCGTAGATAATTTTAATTTAGATCATAGTAATTACAATAAAATGTTTAAACGTGAAATTGTTACAGCGTTAGGCATGGGTGAACCAGTTCGTAAAAATGATTCCCTGCGCGATTATCAATATTATTCTTACGATGCAGTACAACCAAATCAACGTGGAAGAATAGAATTACAAGTACAAGATACAAGTCGATATTTCTTACCCGCAGAGGCATTTATCGAAGTCGAAGGTCGACTTATAAAAGTAGACGATACAAATTATGAAGCTGTTACTAAAATTGCTTATTATTGTCAATAATGACATTATGGCATTATTCAGTAGTGCCACATACACCATCGATGGAAAACATCGAATCATGTCAGCAACATGTTGATGTTGCTACGACGATACTTGGTCTAGCAAGATACTCTGATGACTATTCAAGATCAGCTGGTCCATCGATGATGTTTGCAAAGGAAATAACTGATCATGCAGATCACGCAGATTTAACTACTGGTAATGTAAGATCCGCAGGTCAACTCGCAGACGTAAATGCGATATTATCAAGAAATAATAATTTCAACCTTGGATTTGCAGCAAGTAAGTCAATGTTGAACGCTAATGGAGAATGTTCGTGTGTAATTCCGTTATCTCATATTTTTTGATTTTGCAGAGATGTTAGAAAGGTTATATTTAGTGCTAAACACACTATAGTACTTGTCAGAAAAGACTCGGACAATGATACAGCCTGGCGTGCCGACGTGGTTGTTGATCAAGCTAAAATAACGATAGCAAAATTATCATTGTGGATGCCGGTAATGGTTCCATCTATCACAGAAGAAAATAAATGACTTTCTTTTCATGAATCAAGGTGGTAAATCACGGTAAATATTATCAAACATACCGAGGAAGTTACTGGCGTGTACAGATTGTCTGTGTTTAGTAGTGCAAAATTCGAGATATTTACCACGTATATATGGCTTCACTGAACGGATAAGTTCTCTGGAATCGTATCTGTTTTATTAAACCGTGGAGAAGAGGAAACATTTATCCTGGTTGCATCCGACAATAAATTAACTGCAGCAACGATCTGGTGGTGTTTGGAATTTGTTGCCGAAACACCTCAATTGATTACAGCGTAAATAATATCGACTATAGATACAATCAAGCGCGTGAGTGGCAAGATAAATTAAAATCTATCGTTGATAATTACACGATAAAAGTAAAAAATAAAAATAAAAATATCACATACGTGTAATTGTCATTGATATAATTGTATACGCAGTCTCCGCGATTGTTGCTGGAGCCGGTCTTTTATTATCCGCGGTAACAATGATATCACCTGCGGTCGTAACGATCAGTGTTTCAGCGTCAACTGCGATCGCTGGAGTTTTAAATATAATCGCCAAAAAAATATCGACGTGCACGAATGAAAAATTATCCGATTATGCGGTGAAGTTACACGCGGTGTCGTATTCTAAACTATCTCAGTTAATATCTGAAAGCCTCAACGATGCTTCAATATCCGATTCTGAGTTTGCATTAATGACTAAAATATTCTCCGAAGCAATGATTGTGATAGAAGCTACACCCATTAAAGTTACAGATAAATAGATAAATGTCAGCACAAGAACTATTGCAACAGATTGCCACGAACACAACACCGATGAAAACAACTATGATATCAGAGAGCACAACCAATCCTGAATAGAGTATTAATTTTCCAACTGCAATTTCAGCAAGGGAGATTGCGCTTGCACAACTGCGAGCATATCATAGTTGGCCAAATTTCAGATCTGAACCATTTGGTGGATTGCAAACAAAAATAAACCGGATGGAACCCCAGATTGCTTTGTTGTTTATATCCCCACAGATGTTCTCAGATTTAACAATAAAGTAGGCATATTTCACCAGATATTGTAAATATAACCTCAACGATTGCAGTCAATCTTGTAGGCGATGTAAATGATGGCATTTATCAAACATATCTTGGGATATCGAATCAAGCTCAACAAGGAAACATTCTTTACAAATTTACTCCAATGGTTCCTCCTGGATCCTTGATCGTGCAGGAACCAATCAATTCGAAGTATCTACGCACGCATAATCAATACTTGTCAAGAATTCATTTTAAACTCACCGACCAGAGTGGACACTTGATTGATTTACGTGGCGAGGTTTTACTGATAAACCTCAATGTAAAATCGTAAACGACTTTTTGATCTTGATTCACGAATTAATCGGATAAATATTACATATTACCAGCACGTTAAGGTTTTTATACACAAAGCACAATATTTATTTACAGATTTGATGCATTTCATCTTTTTCTTAATCCATTTTAGTCAATTTTATGGTAGAAAATATGACAGATTTCTAATTTTTGGTCTGTTTTTTGTAAAATCCAATTTTAGTTAATTTATGAGCAAAGATGGCAAATTTACCGATTTATCGATAAATCATTTAGAGAATGACTCGGGGTTTACCTTACAAATATTACAATTTTGATAGATTTTCTATGATATTTCGACTAAGATGGGTAAACAAAAGATAAAATTTCATCAAAGATTACAAATCTGAATAAAAATGGATACTATAACAGAATAAAAAATGATATTATAGCAGAATTAAAAAATATTATAACAGAATAAAAAATGATATTATAACAGAATAAAAAATATAACAGAATAAAAAAGGATATTATAACAGAATAAAAAATATAACAATAAAAAAGATATTATAACAGAATAAAAAAGGATATTATAACAGAATAAAAAAGGATATTATAACAGAATAAAAAAATATTATAACAGAATAAAAAAGGATATTATAACAGAATAAAAAAATATTATAACAGAATAAAAAAGGATATAACAGAATAAAAAAATATAACAATAAAAAAGGATATAATAACAGAATATAAAAAATATAACAGAATAAAAAAGGATATTATAACAGAATAAAAAAGGATATTATAACAGAATAAAAAAGGATATTATAACAGAATAAAAAAATATTATGACAGAATAAAAAAGGATATTATAACAGAATAAAAAAGGATATTATAACAGAATAAAAAAATATTATGACAGAATAAAAAAAGGATATTATAACAGAATAAAAAAAATAGAACAGAATAAAAAAGGATATAATAACAGAATATAAAAATATAACAGAATAAAAAAGGATATTATAACAGAATAAAAAAGGATATTATAACAGAATCAAAAGGATATTATAACAGAATAAAACAACAGAACTGTAGAGGAATTAATCCAAGCTGCCATCGATAACATAGTTTTCATTTATAATCTTTTTTAGTTGTCTCACGCGTGTGCTAATAATTTTGTTTGTTTCATATTCGTGAGACAGTTTCGATTTATTATTTATTTATTATTTTTCTACTGCGATAGAAAGTGGTACAAACTTATCTACATCTGTATCTTTTACCATTGATAAGGACTGGAACATTATAGACTGTATGTTCTTTATCAGCCTATACTCCATTGAAAGTGTATAACCACCTTCAAGATTTCGTTGTTGGATTGACTCGAAATCACAAATTATTTTTTCTGGATCGAGTTGTATATTTATATTATCATTTTTAAATTTTTTTACTGCAGATATTATAACATTAATATTTTCGATGTTGATATATATATATATATATATATATATATATATATATATATATATATATATATATATATATATATTTAAATTTTAACCTCTAGGTTCGAATGTTCTAGCAGGCTCAAGGCATATTATTGAGAGCACAACCTTTGAACCCCTAGGTCACCACCGTGCCCTTTCAGGTTTAAGGAACATGGAACATATACTCTTAATTAAGGACAGCACAACATGAAAAACACAACATTAATATAATATGAATTACGTATTACGATGACCTCTCTACAGATTATGTATTCACACACACACCCCGGATATCAAACCCGGGTGAGTAAAACGATCGCCCACCATGATTCGAATCATGGTGAGATGCGTGTACATAATTTTGATTTTTGAATTTTTATATATTTGAATTTCTATTTCGAATTTTTTTATTTTTTTAAATTTCGAGGTCCTGACTTCACTGATATTAATTAGGACGTAGCTGGTTGATTAGTTAAATACAGCGACAAAATAGGTCACTATCCACGGAGAAATAAGTAATATGGAGTTATCTCCCATTTTTCAGTTCATTTATAATTCAGTAGTATATGAACTGAGAGAGATTGCACCTTTTTGTAATAATGAAGGTCTCTAGGTAATTACTGAAAATATCCCCAAATATATATATATATATATATATATATATATATATATATATATATATATATATATATATATATATATATATATATATATATATATATATATATATATATTAAATAAATAGTAAAGTAATATAAGCAACATAATTACAGAGACACAGTCTCTCCCTTCAACAGTATTGAAATGTAATTTTTTGTTTATATATTTTAGAGAGAGCAGATTTGTATATATTTTCTGCGACAGATTGTACTGATTTTGATTGAATATTAAAGTATTTGGCAGCTGCATTCATTGATGGAAATATTATTTCTTCGTCTGTCTCTTTATTGATAGACTTAATAATCCTTTTTCCTATTGTTTTACATTTACCAGTATTACCGTATATAGAATTCCGACTGCATGATAGCTCTCAGATTATCCAAGGAATTTTTTTTCGGATCTGAATTGATATGGTCAATGACATGACCGTCTTCGATAATTCCATTGAAACATTCGAATACGAATCTGTGACATAGATATGTTCTTTTTATTATTATTTCAATAATACTAAACTTGAGATAACCAGTATTAATGATATAACCAACTGGTTTCTTTAGTCGACAATTCCTGATAACACCATCACGATTTGCTTCGTAGTTTGGTATGATAGAATGTCTCATAAATTCCTTTTGCTCCATTATATATAAATATCTTTTGTTTAAATCGTTATTTGCCTTGATCTTTGCTTTGAAATCTAATCAGATATTCTACCGGGGTTTTATAATACTGTCGCTATCATTATTTTTTTTATCATAATATCGTTTCAGTTCTCTATCTTTTACCACCACATTGCACACATAAGCGTGTTTCACCTCGTACTCCATCACCACATTGTAAACACGGTTTTGGTCCTAGACTTCCATCTCGGACACGTTGCGAGTGGATTCCGCAGAATTCGTTTACGCAAGATCTGTTACAATGAGTAACAAAGCCGATCATCAACCACTTGCAGAGATTCCTTGTTTTAATCATTATATATATATATATATATATATATATATATATATATATATATATATATATATATATATATATATATATATATATAATATTTTTAATTTAAATACTTGTTTTAATTATAATGGTGGAGGAATTCGAGAGATTATCCAAGATCGAGCTTTCTAAAAATAAAAGATTTAATCTTGACAGAATATTCCCTGTGCCGATGCGAGATCTGGTTGATCCGACAGATAAAATCTTGATTAATAAAATATATGACGCCAAGAAAGACTTTCAGAAAAATGAAGCATCTCATGTGTGGTTGACGTTTAAGATTATAAGTGAGACTAAAAATATAGATGATACGATGAACAACAAACGAGCGGCGATGATCATTAACTACCTTGACGATAGAAAATATATTTTAAAGATCAAATTTATCATACTATCAGATACAAACAATTGGATTATTCGTGATAAACGTGATCCTGTCTTTCATAACGAAAAAAACTGCCATACTGAATAAAGGTTCCAAACCATGGATGTTGACCGGGATTGATAAACTATATTACGAGAGATCTTATCCTGTAACAGCGGTTATTTTTGGGATATGTCCGCTTGAGAAACCCAACATTGATAATCTAAAGCCGATGAAATTCTCGAAGATAAATTGTGTAGCCGAACGAATAACAGAACATTTCACTGTTAACGGATAACCGACGTAATATACTAAATTCGTGGGCAGAAAAGGTCAGATTTACCGAAGCATCTATCAAAAATGTTGCTGAACTAGGAAAGAAATTGAAATGACCTATAACAGTAAAAACAATAACAGGAGAGGTCTTGTACGAATCAGAATTTAAATCAAATGGAGCTTCAATCAAAAATGTTGATCATAATGCGCATGCGTGGACTAATGCAGTAACAGTATTTCCACGCACGAGGACGGTTAAATTCTATAACGGGGATATGTAAAAACGATCCTGTATCCGTGTGGTTGTTTAGTTCTGAAGATGAATCCGATCAGTTTGTAAGACCAAATGGTGATATTTATCGAACAGAATCCCTCCACGAGAAAATGAGAGAATATACCCCTGACGAAAAATTACTCGGTGAATGTTTTACTGTTCCATCAGTTGCAGCTCATTTTGCTAGAGAGAAACATTCCTGGAAACCAACTCGGTTTGATCTTGTTGATGATATAATATTAGGTTGTATTGACTATGGTCCAAGGTGGACTGTGGAACCGTAAATATATAAAGATATGGTTGCATGTTATCCGGGAAGTTTTCTGCAATACGGAGAGTGTTCTGATAATTTTAAAAGATTCGGTCACCCCACTCACGAGATGAGGCGATTATCAATAAATGGACCATTACCTGATTTTGATATTATTGGATTCGCTTGTATTGAATCATTCAAGTTTACAGAAAACCTTCATCCGATTTGTTATGTTTGGTTCGGTAGACATTTTTCAGAAAAGAAGTGGGCATCAACAGTACTGTTACAATATATGCTCGATTGTTTAATGTTCACGTCGTTGATTGTCAGTGAAGCGATTATATCATACCGGATGCAGACCAAAGTTTGGTTACCACAAGAAAATAAATTTTCTGATGAAGAAATTCCTGGTAAAACCGACTTTGAAAAAAAATTGCAAAAGATCTTGACAGGAAAATAATAGGTAAATTTACCCAAGGAGGATCATACGATCATAAACGACATTGTACAAGACTGATCATGGACGATGCTGAATTAAATTTTATTATTGCTTATACAACAAAAAAAGTACATTTAGAAGTCGGGATACAGCTTTCTTATCAAATGGGACTAAATTAGGTACAATTGTGAGTTATATTGACGGTGAATCACCGCAGTATACCCATTTAGGATCTTCGATGCTCGCGTACGTTTCGATTAATCTGTTATCGATGATAAATAAAATTCCGGAGTTTGCTGTCAGAGTAGCTACCAATTCGTTTTATATCAGTAAAAAAATATTCATTGCTAGACCAACTAAATATCATCGATCATGCACCATGGGGTGAATGGAGAATAAAAAAAATGAAAATATACTCGATTATTCTGAATCAGCAGATGTTCCAATCAAAGATATTTACCGTAGAAATAATCGGATATTCAAACCATTGTCTGAACCATCAATATATGACCCCGTAGCTAGGCACAAAACGATTTATCTCAATGGACTTGGAGGATCAGGAAAGACGACACTTGCGATTGAACTATTTCAGAATTCAGATATGATCGTTTTGACACCTACACACAGACTTGCGCGAGAAATGACCCAACGAGGAACACGGTCGTGTACTTAGCACAGCTTTTTCCGATGGAGTGGAGACGCATGGAATTACGATCGAATGGGAAATAAATATATTCCGAAGATCATAGTTTGGGATGAAATATGTACTGTATCATTAGATAATCTAAAAATATTTGTTGATTGGTTGTTGACGAAAAACATTGCTGTAATAATGTGTGGCGATTATGGTCAACCACCACCCTTTGTTGGACCGTCTCCACACGAATGGCTAAAGAGATCCTTTGACTATTACGAAGAAATAGGTGACGATCATAGAGCACTTGATTCAACATTGAGGGAGTTTAAAAAATTAATAAAATTACAACCGAATAAAATTCAATGTGAGGTTATGCGTAATATAATCTCAGAAACCTCTTTGAACGACTTTTGGGATACATGGAGACCAAATGATCTGATAGTTGCAAGTAGAAAGCTAGTTCGTGACACACTTCAACAAAGATTATTTCTGCTACATAAAGAAAAATTCGCAGAGTTGCCGGTACCATTATATTATCGCCCAGCAGATACGCGACGACAGAATATTCTCGTTGACATACCAGGACAGACGGAGAAAAAAAATCTCGTGTTGAATGATATTGTTTTAGTTGATGTCAATGTTGTTGATAGCGCTTTATCGGATTGGACGCTAGGATATCAATGATTAACTATTTCTGATACAGTTGTCTGCATTGTGGACGATCATATCTAGTGGTCGAATTTAGTTTATCTTGCGGCGTCTCGCATCAGGAAAATATCTCAGCTACGTAGGATTGTCGTGGATGTGTCCAAAACCACTGGCAATGTTGACAATGATATAGTAAGAAAACAATTAAATGGCTATAAACAATGTGATAAAAAATAAAAATAAACTCGACTTCGATCTGGACTTGCAATTTATCCTAACATTGAAACAACAACAGGACAATCACTGTGCAAACTGTAATTGTATAATGCTGTGGCAATACTCGAGTAAAAATCCTAGACAATTTACCGTATAGAAAAGAAACAGTCTTGGTCATACACGTGATAATGTGATGTTTACTTGTCTTGAATGTAATCGGCGTAGAGGTGCTAGTAGGATCGAAGAAGGAGTTTTGATACCTAGAAAAGAAACCCCTCCAACCGAGAAAGAATATTAGTCAAAGTTAAAAAGAGTTTCAGATTGATCGTTTGTCCGATTATTCATTTTGTTTGATCTATCTACAAGATTTTTTTATCCTCAGATTGACAATTTAACACATGGAGAGAGCAGCAGAGAGGGGTCGACTACAACATTTGTTTGGGTCAAGCTAGGTATAGTCATTGAACTGACTTCTATGTTAGTCACCATTAGTCGATTTGGTAATCAAAAAGGGGTGACGTTTCGAATTAGTCTGTTCACCCTCTCTGCTGCTTTTCATGTAAAACTATAGATACTAATTTTAGGATCACAACATTTTCGTGTTTGCCAATATTAGTAGACTTTGAATATGTAACAATATATGGAACTAATTGCAAATAAGATTAAAACAACTACATATAATTTTACCTCAAAACTTTTAAAGGTTTTCTTCCCATAATAAGATGGGAAGTAATTATATATATATATATATATATATATATATATATATATATATATATATATATATATATATATATATATATATATATATATATATATATATATATATATGGTGTGTGTGTTAGATAGAAAGTAATGTTTTTTCATAAAGTTTCTTTTGTAGTTTTTGTAAAAGTATTAGGTGTGCTCACTCCATTAATAATATGTATATGTCATTCACCATCAAAGATCAGTTATCAGGTTTGGAAAATGGTGTTTTGGTAATCTTTACAAGCACGTAGTGGATTCAAAAATTAATTATCACTCTTTGGATGGAACATGTGTCTTGGATGGTTATTGTTTTTTATTTTTGGTATAAAATTTCTGCACATTTGAATTACTGTAGGTGCAAAGTTAAAAGTTGATTATTCGAAGCCAGGATTATGACCAGCATTGGGTTACATCTTCTAATCCTGCTCAATGATGGTCCCTGTTTGTATTGCTTCCCTTGGGTCACAACTTGGAAACTGTTGAGATCATCAGTCATATATGGGTCTCAAGGACATACATATTTCCAATACAGATCATGCACTTGACCATTAGTCATTGCTTGGAAACACTTGACCATTAGTCATTGCTTGGAAACACTTGACCATTAGTCATTGCTTGGAAACACTTGACCATTAGTCATTGCTTGGAAGACTTGACCATTAGTCATTGCTTGGAACACTTGACCATTAGTCATTGCTTGGAAACACTTGACCATTAGTCATTGCTTGGAAACACTTGACCATTAGTCATTGCTTGGAAACACTTGACCATTAGTCATTGCTTGGAAACACTTGACCATTAGTCATTGCTTGGAACACTTGAGATCAATCCCTTCTATCCATATACTAGCATGTGAAAACATCAGACAGGTTTCCAGTGAAGAAGGATATTGTTGATGTCCCCACTAGCCCCCGTCTGTCTGTCCGTCTCTGTCTCTGTCTCTGTCTCTGTCTCTCTCTCTCTCTCTCTCTCTCTCTCTGCTGTTTAAATGGCGCAAGAAAACAAAATTAGACATATGTACAGTACAGGGCCTTAGTTGTGTCACGGTTTTGGGAAACTTATCTCTGGCTCCTACCATTGAAATAGTTAAGAACAATACAACAACCATATTTATTTGTGTTGTCTTCAAGGTCAAGATTATGACGCATGGTTTGAACGTTTGGGTTACATGCTCTGCTCCTGCCCAAGGATGATTATATACTGGCGGCATGTGCCGTATTGAAATATCTGTTTCTCACTTTGGATTACACTGAGTAAGAAATCTTCGTACATTTTTCGGCTTGTGTGACTGAATGATATTTTGACTGGATGACGTTTTGTAAATATATGCCGGAACAAGAGTACACCTTGAAAATTAAGAAATTTTGGACCTGTAACTTGCAAAGTTACAAATAAATTAATGAGTATATCTTGAAAATTAAGAGATTTTGGACCCGTAACTTGCAAAGTTACAAATAAATTAATGAGTATATCTTAAAAATTAAGAGATTTTGGACCTGTAACCTGCAAAGTTATAAATAAATATTGGAGTATATGTATATCTTGAAAATTAAGAGACTTTGGACCTCTAACTTTGCAAACTTTAAAAATAATTATGGACATAAAACTGTATTGCTGAACATCATAATTTGATATTTCTACTTCTTATTTTCATTGACCTATCTGATAGGCCAGATGTCAGTTTTCAGGCTGTGTGTCCAAACTGAAACTCAGAAGCTTTGCTAAATATCAAGGAATGCTATGTTTTCCATATAAAGTCATAGAATGTATTTGTTATGTAGATCATTGTCATAGCAAGATTTACATCATGTATTGAATGTACTTACGTTATATACTCGTACTGTGTTGCGTGCCTTGTTCAATGTAATTTCTTATTTCTTAAGATCAAAGTCAAGCCAAGAACACATGGCTCATGGTATGTTATGATCGACGCATATTTTAACAACGACTTAAATTTACTTACATTGTGTTAACAGATTACCATTACAGCTTCAATTAACATTCACTTGTAGATCCTAAAACTTTGTGACATCTGGAGAAATTGAATAAAAAAAATCTACTCCTATCGAAACTAGATGACCACAGCAAGGGAAATAATTATAATAATGTGATTTTCTGGCAGAAAACGTTCAAGCTACAGAAAATATATTTTAAAGAAAACTGTAACCAATAATTTGAGATACCATAACCATGAATTCAGTTACATGTATAAGGTCACAGCTAGAGAAACTATAAATTAACACCATCTATCCATGTAAAGGAATAACATTTGAACCAAGGAACGTATTTTATTGCAGCTGTTACCTGCTGTATAACTATACATAATCGTGTCTCATGCATTCATCGTCAAATACTCTACTCCAAAGATTAAGCTATACTTGCGTGTGTCTCATGCATTCATCGTCATATACTCTACTCCTACTTGATTGTGTTTCATGCATTCATCGTTAAATACTCTACACCAAAGATTAAGCTATACTTGATTGTGTCTCATGCATTCATTGTTAAATACTCTACCCCAAAGATAAAGCACAAAACAGGAGAAGTTTCAGGACTGTTCCCTCTCTAGACTGTCACATTTTAATTCATACATTTTGCTGAAAATGTAGCCCAGTCTACATATGATGCAGAAGGCAGGTCTAAGATCAATGTCATGGTAAGGGATAAGGGCACGCAATTGGCATATAATGTGATGTGCGGTACTCATCTTACTTTAAACATCGCTTTTTTGTGCATGCATCTATATCAATATAAAACTAACAATGCAAAACATGATTGAAAGACCTTCTGCTTTTACTGAATATTTCTTTCTTTAAAAACTTTCCATTAATTTCAAAATGACAAAATTTGGGTATCACAGGACTCTACACATTTGTGAAATAGAGCATGTGGAAGTTTCCAGCTTCATGTTTACACATCTCTTCACATCGTTCATTTCTATAAAATAAATATTTGAAGATAAATATTGTTATGTCATAATCTAGAAACATGTGTGCATATTAGTCCCAACGATAAAGAGGTGAGAAACATAATTTATCGCACCTTGTCAAACTCTCAAGAATTGTTCAATATTTTCACGACATTGTTAATGTTATTTACATAGCAAACAAGCATCTTTGGTATAACCAATTAGTTTGGAATTAGGGGAGATGGGCGCCTTTCAACCAGTTATATTTCTCTCTAATACCCCAAGATTGTTAATTTTCTTCAACTAATTAAACTGGATATATGTCCTTTTCGCCCAAATTAGAGCGCGACTTTCTAACGCGATCTGAAGGATAAAAATTTGCAGTTTTGGGGTGTTAAAGATCCCAACAGTCTTTATAATCTTAATGCAACCAAGATACAAATACATGAACAAATCTAAACTTGATAATTGTTATCTTTTATACTCTTAATGAAATCTAAGGAAGGTAATCCATAAATGGTTAATTTAAAATGATTTTATTTTACTCCCTGATTTCAATTTGTTGCAAAGGGGTCAAGAGTTACGATCTGTTCAATTTATTTCCGTGTATACTATAGTTCTGTATAGGCTGTATATGGAAATTATCTTGTCCGTCAATAATTCTATAATCAATTTTTTTTTCTTCATGCAAATATTAGCTTGTATACAGCTTCAGTTATTAACACTAAATGTACACATTAAGTGAATTTTGAAATGAGTATGCGTGTGTGTGTGTGTGTGTGTGTGTGTGTGTGTGTGTGTGTGTGTTAGAGAGAGAGAGAGAGAGAGAGAGAGAGAGAGAGAGAGAGAGAGAGAGAGAGAGTATTTATATTGTTCTAATTTGATTTACTTCAAGGAGAGTACTATGCATCGAAACTATTTCATATCTTCATTGCGTGATCATATTAGCTTAATTTTTTGACGAGGAAAGTCATACGTCGAAGTTTGACCGTCTTAAAATGCTATTTTCGGCCTTATTAGATACATCATAAGCTTAATTTGAAAACAAATTCCCCGATCGAATCAAACTGAGAAAATGAAAGTGAAGTTATTTTTTAAAACATTTATGCAGGAGAGCCGAATTAATTCTGGGCTTAAATACAGAGAACTGCATCGAATTGGGTGCGCCTGAATATTGTATGGTTTGAAGCGTTTTACCGTGAAAACTGCATTTTTTGCAATGTGACTTTTAATTAGCCTACTATTAAGGCTGAGCTTGCGTTAAGCAGCTTCATGGTAATTTAGCTGAATTTAAAATGCTACACAATTTCAATTATCTTCTATGTGAATGAAAATTGCAATATCGGAGTCTGTTGCTGAATCTGTCTGTCTGTCTATCAGTCAATAAATCAATCAATTCATGGCAAGATTTCTGCCGAATAGAAAACCGTTAATGCCACCATGTATTGTAAACCTTATATAACTTTCCATGATGGTAATTGCCGTATATAATGAATAGAGTGAATAAAGTTTGCATGTTTACATTCAATTAAATCAGGTACAACTATGCACTGAAATCAGGGGTGTTCTTTCAGAGGACATTACCATGCTTTAAAATGTACATATAAAGATACTGATATTTCATAAATAAAGTCATACTGCCCTTGGCAAATTGGTTGCATGCTCCAGGATATCGCTATAGTGTTTGCGTGACGATAATTTTACAGTTCCTATGTTATTTTGATCAGTTATAAAAGACAGCATTCAGATAGATGCCTTGGTATACAAAAATATTAATTATCATAATTTCTATTCTTGGTTTCTACAAGGTAAAGAAGGCCGGCTTTCTGATTTTTAGATTTTTCATTTTTTATTCCACAATTAACATCGGACCTAGATATCAGCAATTAAAGTCTAAATCTCAAGAAATTTGATTCACTGAAATATGTCTTCTGCAATAATTTTCACCATTAAAAATTATTAGGAGTTATTAGACTTTTAGTTAGTAAACTTTGTAAACCTGAACCGTTCATTTTAATCATAATATGGTTCTAAGTCCTTCAGGAGGATTTATAAAGAATGCATACAATAATAAAAACGTGTTTCCCCTGTTGAAGATCTTCAAAACAACCAACAGTGTCAACTGAACAGTTCTTAAACGCGCAGATACGACGATGTAAATCTCTAATCACCCATTGACCACACATCACGAAACCACATATTTGCACTTGCATGGTTTTTGTTGTGAAACATATTTGAATGTCTAATTATGATGCTTTTGTGAGCTTTATTATGCATTTCAAGCCATTCAATATAAACTGGAAAATAACAAATAAAGCAAATAATTAGTATAAGAGAATTTTAAACATGTATTCGTTTAAATAGCCAGAGCATCAAATGTGATGAAACGTTAGAGATTGTCATTTCAGTGTAACTAATCCATGTTGTGCTTTGGAACGTCTGCTGCTGCTGATGATGATCATCATCATCATCAGTCTCGACCTAGTGTGGTCGTTGAGGCACTGTGCTGCTGAACATCTGACCAGTACCCTCCTCTTGTGTCGATCATGCGCCAATGCATGTGTCTCCGCACAACTTTTCCTGGTCCATTCTGTAATGTTGTCAGCCCACTATATCTCCTTCTGCCCTGCAGTACTATTGTGGATAGACTGTTGGATTTAGTGACATGGCCATGCCATTTCAGCTTTCTCTTTTTGACAGTGGTGAGGAGGTGTTTATAATGGCCTACTTTGTGCCTGCATTCTTCGTTGTAATTCTTCTGTCAGTGTCCCGGCCTTACATGAATACAACAAGACTGAGATGACTAGTGCACTCGATAGTATGATTTTAGTTTTCAGACATATATTTTTGTCTCTCCTGATTGGTCTTAACTTTGACATGGGTGTCGTTGTTTGTGCTGCTCGTGACAAAATTTCTGCTCTTGATCCCTCTTTGGTGATTATGGAACTGTTTCCAGTTCCTGTTATCTGACTTCAATATTGGCTGAGATTTGTTTGTCACTATTTGTCATCAGCTTTGTCTTCTTAGCGCTTATCTCCATGTCAAATCTGGAAGATGTTTCATCCGGGTTCTTCACTAAGGTAGCAAGCTCGTCTTCACTGCATGTCAGCCCATCAATGTCGTCTGCAAAGCGTAGGTTGGTGATGTTAAACCCTCCAATGCTGACTGTCCCACAGTGGTTTTCCAGGGCTTCGCTCATGATGAGCTCTAAGTAGATGCTGAAAAACGTGGGTGACAGGAGACAGACGTGACGTACTCCAATTGTTGTCTCGAACCTGTCCCCCACAGAACCTTGAGCAATTACTGCAATGGTAGCCTTTGCGTACATCTGCTTTATGGTATTGGTCAACGTTTGACCCATGTTGTACTTCTTCGTTGTGGCCCACAACGCATCATGCCACAATCTGTCAAAGGCCTTTTTGAAATCTATGAACACATGATAGATGTCTTGGTGATGTTGCGAATACTTTTAACGCAGAACCCTGAGACTGAATAATTGTTCTGTTGTGCTTCTTCCACTCTGGAACCTTGCCTGTTCTTCAGCGATTATTTCTTCTGCTTGTGCATTCAGTCTGTTCATGGAGCATCATCTTACTATCATAGCTGATCAAACGGATAGTTCTGTAATTTTTCACAGCTGGAGATTGCCTGTTTGGGGGAGTGTTATAATCAATGACTGGGTCAAATGTGTTGTCCATTCACCTATCTGCCAGATAGTGTTGCATATGTTGCCAATGATGTCCTTGTCCGCTGTTCTCACGACAATGTTGAAAGTGTGTGTCATCACTTAAACATCAACATTTATCAAAAGGAGTGGTGCAAATTGTTCAAATGTAGCTTTGAATGACTTGCAGATGTTAGGATCCTTCTTTTGTTAAAGGTTGAATTTGAGCCTGATTTTCTTTGGCATGTTAATTTTCTTCAGCCTCACTCGCAAGTTCATAATCACGAGGTCGTGATCACTCCCAACATCAGCACCTGGGAACGTTCTTGTGTTTCCTCTATTGGTGCCAGATCGATAATGGTCTTGAACCAGTATGTAGTCGATCTGATTATGATGGGTTCCATCGGGTGCGTACCATGTCCAGCGTCCTGAAGCCTTATGTTGGCCCCAGATGTTGACTAGTACCAAGTTATTGTAGCTTGCGAACTGGAGCAGCCTTTTTGTTGACATTCCTTTTATGCTCTCTATTTCTGTGCACGATTGTTCAATCAAATCTTCTTTTTCTTTATTCGAATTTTTTCTCATATTCTTGTTTATTTCTCGGTACGTATTCCATTCCCCCTGTTGTGTGTCTGGTGTTTTTAAAGTCTATTCGGGCGTCACACAGATTCAGAATCTCTTGTGTAACAAAATGTTTATTCTTTGGCCTATGGAGGCAAATGATACCTTTGTCACCTGTTGTCATGACTGTTGAAAGTGTCTGTCATCACCTTAATATCAACATCCATGGCAAGGAATGGAGCTAAGTTTCCTCCAATTGTGGCTTGGAATGACTTGCAGATGTTAGGGTCCTTCAGTTGTTCAAGGATGGATTTAATTTTCTTTGGCTTGTTAATTTTCTTCAGTCTCATTCGGAAGTTCATAATCACGAGGTCGTGATCACTCCCAACATCAGCACATGCGAACGTTCTTGCTTTTGCTCTATTGATGCCAGATCGGTAACGGTTTTGAAACAATACGTAGTTGATCTGGTTCCATTTGGTGCGTGCCATGTCCAGCATCGTGAAGCTATATGTTGGCCCAGGGTGTTTGGCTAGTACCAAGTTGTTGTAGCTTGTGAACTGGAGCAGCCGTTTCCCTCTTTCATTGGTAAGCTTATTGCAAGAAGGTGCACAATGATCATCTCGGTCTTTTAGAACATCCTTGCCAACTTTGGCAGTCCAGTCTCTTTGGATGATGAGAATGTCGTTTTTAGTTACCATGTTTAGAATACCCTGGAGTGGTAAACTCCTCTATTTATTCATTATCATGATCAGTAGTTGGAGCATGGACTTGGATAATTGTGATGTTAAAGCGTGATGCATTCAGGCGAATGGAGATGATTCTGCTAGATATGGGGCGACATTCAAGTACAGGTACATTGATGACTTTGTTTACAAGGAAGCTTTCTCCATTTATGGACTTGTCCAACTCTCCACTATAGTAGAATATATGCCCATCTTCAGTTTGGTATTCTCCTAGGGCTTTTCAAATTTGTGTCAGATTTCTAATGTTCCAGATGGCGATGGCGATGCTGTCTCTCACGTTATGCAAAGTACCGGTAACACACTTGTCACCTCCGTCCTTGTGGATAACGGCATTCGCGGTCCTTGCTGACCCGGGTGACGACCGATCCGGTATGGTAACTTCTGATTGTCACGTATCTTGGGCAAAAGTCATCTGGCGGAACCCATCCCTCTCCAGACCAAGGAGTTGCCAGAAGGGGATGTAGTACATCGTCCAACTGCCATAGGATCTCCACATACAAATTGGCTAATTACTGACTGGGAAATATACTTACGGCTCCAAATAATCAACAAATGATCACATGAATCTAACAACGGCAGAAATGTAGATGCGAATACAGTTATTAGATTCACCATCTTTATTACAATAAATGGAGCATATCAACAAATTCTACATCTAATAATTTAGCCCTCATGCAGACATATCACATTAGAAACATTATATACAACTTGAAGTCATGTTCATTCACTAACATAAGAATAGTTTATATAAACACATTTCGCAGTTAATCAGTTAACAGCAAACAGGCATCGATGTGTGAAAACATGCATGCATACATACTATACATACATATATACATACATACATACATACATACATACATACATACATACATACATACATACATACATACATACATACTGAAAAAGGTGCAGTCTCAATTTTTACCATCAAATAAGCTATTATCGGATAATATCATGGTGTGTTCGAGCATAAAGTTTTAATGCACCTGTATCGCATCTTGTAAGCATTAAACCAAACTCAAAAGTGTATATTGTGAAGGAACATATCAAATAAACCTCAACATACCATTCTTGACGTAATTTGCTAAATGCAGTTATATTCCTGCTATTTCAGTAGTTACTTTATTACCGGAACCACCACTATCACAGATAATGCCATTTCAACTGCCAACATCCCTTTAGAATGCATTATAACTTCCACTGCTGCTGGTATTGGAATAGTTACTGACACAATCGCTGTTTGTTCCGTCTCAGTGGACTGAAATAGAAGGAATTAAAGATTGTTTCGTCAATAATACCCCATTATAGTACATACTAATAACTTAGTGTTTGCAAATACATTTGTGTATACTGATGCCAAATCGTTACCACATTAATGGACTAGAAAGTGATACAAATATTGATTTTGATAGAGTTGCATTTTATCTGCACATCCGTTGCTTAATATGCGATACTCCAAACAAAATATAATTATATAATCTAATGGAGTTGGGGAATCGTATAATCAAATTGCAAATTTTACACTTATATTACCTGTTTTGCTATATATTTTTCATATATTTTTTATAATTTACAGGACAATGCTGATAAACATAATTGATCCTTCATATATTAAAATGTAGTATGTATGACAATTTATTTGGCTTCAAATATAACGAGTATTTTCTAACATTACTGAATCTATACTAATAGCTTTAGTCCATAACAGATGATACGCATAAACGTACAACGAGGTTTCGTTTTGAAATTGAGTTATTTCAAGGTATTTGCGAGCACAAGAAAGTAAACGATCGCTCCGTCAGATTATAAACCTTTCTCGTTTAATAATTTATGGAGGGGGATAATTAGCATGATACGAAGTTCCATATAGAATACTTATTTAGTAAATAAATGTAATAAGGAATAAACTTTGTTAAAACCAGCCTTAATTCTCTCATCACGATATATAATGATATAGAATCTATTAACTCGTTTAATAAATAATTACATGTTCACCAGACTTCAAGACTCATTACATATATGTATACGAAATCATATCAGATAATTTGTTGAATCACGCATCTCACTACTTTGTGACAAAATTATATTGTGCCAAACCATTTCTCAAAATCAGGTTGTTGAATACTCAGATTGACCGGTACAAATGTTTTCTTTTTCTTTTTCAAGAAAACGTGTTTGTATTCAGCTACACTGCTAAACATATTGGATTCTGCATCAATAGATGCATTCACCTTTAATAATCAACTACCATTTATAATGGAAATACAAGCGTTGAGTTTAATAATTACCGTGATAGAATTATGCTTCTTGTATGATGCGAATCCTCTTTCTTCCGTTCCCATACAGGATTGTTTGCTGTGCTTATTTTTCCTCTGTGACAAATTTTTACAGCGACGCCGTTGACTTTTTCATTAACTCGCTTGACAGCACATGCCTTTTCAAGCTGCAATGTTGTATAAATGGATTCTTATTCATAATTGTATGTAAATTTAGTTTGCTGGATAAACAAAGAAATATATGTGTTCTTGTTTTTGAATTTGGTATTTAGATAAATTGTTTATTCTTTTTGGACGGTATATTTCCCCCCGTTCTGATATTTTTTTTCATGATGGATAGTCTGAATATACCTCTCTGTTTGTTTGTTCCCCTTACCCATTTAAAAGACGAAAAGCACAAATGATAGAAAAGATACACAGGACTTAGTTCATTTATTGATTTATAATTTCAAACCTGATTATGCCCAGGTGGGATCTTAACACCATTATCTTCTACGCGTTTCATTCCAACCGGAAGTTTTCAGTGTAAAAAACGACTCTGTTCAGCAGTCATTTCCAGTTCCTGGACAAGTCCATTTTCAGCGCAGGGGTGTGGTCACGACTACACATGCATGTACACAGAAGGAAAATACTATGTCGTCTGCTTCCGATATTTACAACGGCGATGAAGCAAAGTAAAATAATGACAATTACAAATTTGATTTTCAAGTGGATTTAACCAGCAGTGTAATTTCTTATGTACATGAATAGAAAGAATATAACTTTAAACTGTCAACATTATAGTGACTTGCAGAATTATCTGGCAGTTACCGTCAAACGGGATGAACTACATCAAAATGTTGTCATAGAAAATAAACCTGCCCTTAGTGTACGCAGCATGGTGCCGTATTAGCATGGAAAATCCGTTAAGCATTAAAGGCGCCGACAATGCCAGTGTTAGGTCCACTCTGATAAGAAATTAAAAATCAATCAACGAAGTTCTGTGCACTTTAATCACATTAAAGATTACCGTTATTGAAATCGGTAGGAGGGTACGAACAAACAGGGAGGTATAGTCAGACTATAGTGTAGATGTCATAGTTCTTAACATGTAGAGCTTTGGTATTTGCTCTAGATTTGTGTTCCGCACATCATGACCTATCTACTAAGTTACAATTTAAGAAAATAAACAAACATGTCCAGAGACTATAATAGCCTACTCTATTAGATTATTATATGCGCTGATGATTCTTATCGTTTTTTAAAGACACATTAATAAGTCAGAAAATACCAGTTATTGTCTTCGTCGCTATAAGAATCGAACATGCACGGAAGTCAACTTCAGATATATCATACTTGACATAGGGTGACCGTTGCTAGTAAGATATGATGGAACGTTCTGATTGTAAAGGCTCTGCATACAGCATGAACGTCGTCAGGCTCTCTGATACATTATGGTTATCTTAATACAACTATTTGAATATGATGGTACCGAGAGCCGTTAATTTTCCTAAATATATTCCCAGACACGACGTATGGCAGCTTCGATTATCGTCACAGTGAGACAATCGTTTTCTTTATTGTCGGTTGCTTGGAAACCAGATGTAAAAGGATTAAACTGAGTGAGATTGGATCTAGCAAACGCTCGTGAACGGGATGGTTATTGAGGTTTGCAATTGATAATAACTGAATCTGTGAGACAACTGGCCAACACCCTTACATCCATTTCTTGCACAAACTGTATCTAAAGGAATTTGAAAACATACCATACCCCTGCACAACTGATCAAACAGATGCGATCAAAGACAAATCAATAAATAATCACAAATGGTATATTTTGTCAACGGAAATGACTAAAGCGTGTATTTCATCAACATATATGGCCGATGTATAGGTTTATCAACAGACAATGATGAATATATGGGTTTATCAATTTATTTTTTCTCAACAAGTATAATGGTGCATTTAGAGTGTCACATATGTAGTGAATTTGAAATAGAAATGACGAACAGACACAGAAGCACACAGAAACACGTACAGAAACACACACATATCTGGTAGAAAAATGTATAAGACTTTTATACAAGCATCGGCCTAATTCCTAATTACAATCATATACATCGTTTTTATTATTTGACACGCCTGTATACAACGGTGGTCGATTGAATAACAAAGGGTTAAGTGCTACTGATAATGAAGATGTTGGTTTTGTGTTAGAAATGTTTTATTGATCACAGCTGTACTAGATATACTTTATTTAATAGAGATTGTTTCCTTTACGAGAAAATACATTAGAGATTTACCTCGGTATTTATAATAATGGCGAAAACTGATTGATGTACATCGTATTTTGAAAGAATTTATGAATGTAGTTGATGCGTGAATCAATTTGCCTGTAAAATGGCATATTTCTAATGTGAACTATATTGTATAAGATGTTTTGATGTATATTGTAAATAATATTTGCGCGCGTTATGTGTTGACCTGGGTGCTAAACTGTGCATTAAATGTGGTAAATTGTGTAATCAGATTTGCGATATGTGTTGACCTGGGTGCTAAACTGTGCATTAAATGTGGTAAATTGTGTAATCAGATTTGCGTTATGTGTTGACCTGGGTGCTAAACTGTGCATTAAATGTGGTAAATTGTGTAATCAGATTTGCGATCATGATGATTTATTATAGCTAGACAACCGGAATACAGAACCTATTCTATTTAAAATCAAACCAGACTACGTTAACACCATTGAGGAAAGTGAGACAGAATTAAATTAAATCAGAGACAAGATTGAAACGATTGAGGTTTATGTAACTGTAAAAGCAAAAATATTTTAAAAAATGATATGCTCTTATTTTCCATTGTAGATATTTGTATGACTGCTGTGAAACAGCATAGGCAATCCGCGCGAGTGTGGAATAAAAATACCAAATATTATGAGAAAGGCGCGTATACTTACACCATTACGACTTAAAGAAACGCCGTGCCATGTTCAGTGGCGTAGCGACGGTGGTGGGTGGGGAAGGAGGGGCATTCGCTCCGGGCGCCGGTGGCTAGGGGGCGCCAAATGGGGCCCAAATCGGCCAAAAGTATCAACATAACTGCGCAACAGGGGCAGCCTGGGGCTCAATTTGGGTGTTTTGCCCTGGGCGCCAAATATCCTCGCTACGCCACTGGCCATGTTATCATATTAGATGAACCAGATTGGTTACAACGGCAACGCAACAGGAACGTGAACTAAAAAGATGAGCAAGGAATACTGATATACTTGCGTTATTAAGTACACACAGTCGAATCATTTGTGATTAAAACAGCTTTGTGAATGTGGAGGGGGACTACCGCCATAATTTTATTAATTATTTTCTATTTTTCCTTGATGCATTATTGTAAATGACTGCGTGCAAGTGCTACTTTCATAATTCTATCCATGTGCACTGTATTCGTCATTGATGCAAACTGTACTTGGCATTTTGAGCAGCAGGGAGCGTGAACATACCTATTGCTGAAATATCATTTACTTCAAAACAAAGCTTCCTACGAAAATGAATAATATATTAATAACGCCTAACCGAAGCCTCTAACTGACATAGAGTTTTTCTCTATTTGGGTTTACTTTACTTTGTTACTGTACCCGTCGTTAGTGTTTTTAATATGACTTATTTAATGGCCTTTGCTAGCCATTAAACAGGACTTATTTAATGTCCTATAACGGCTATGTAAACGGTATGTTTTAAAAGTAGCCTAAGCATATTTATGGGGGGGGGGGGAAATCAGCAGCATTAAATATTTTGTCAAGTAATGGTCCAGCCAAATTTATCGATTAAACAAGCAGACAGAGAAAATTGACATATTTGATGCCGAAAAGTAGTACCAGATTCCCTATAAGTATAACTAGCAGAAACTAATAGGCGCGTCAAGTTCAGAATGTTTGATTATACTAAATATACATTTAGTTACAAAATAATCCATGATATATATATATATATATATATATATATATATATATATATATATATATATATATATATTGATATTGAGCCAAATTAACGTGTCATTTTAGTTAGACATGGACCAGTAAGATAATATTCACAAATAGAGTTAACAGAATCGATCCCAATCATATTTCCTCTAATCTTAAAACAGACAATATATATGTGTCACATAATATGTTCTAAACCCACAAAAGACAAGCCCAATAAACTAAACGGTCATGACATTCAGAAATATAAGCACTAGTTTCATAAATATTCAATAAACATGCAGAACATGAATAAAACTGAGAAAGAATTTAATATTTATCTATGTCGAAGAAACAGCAAAAAAAGTTATAAAGATAAAATTTTGTCAGAATCATAAAGAGTCGCGTATTTATACAACTAAATTTGTTGGACACAAAAACTATTGTGGAACAAATGCTATGTCAAAATACAAATTAAAACAATTTGCAAGACAATTAAAATTCTGAATAATCATTACAAGTAGCAAAATAGATAACACAGCAAACACAATTGAATAAAAAAGTATGTAGCTTTAATTAGAAAACTACCATCGACAACTAAAAGTTCTTTTATTTTTGAAAGTATTATTGATCAAAACTAAAAGTCTGCAAATCAGATCCTAATACGGACAAAAATAAACAGCATAACAAACTAAAGGTTCTGCATGTTGTTTACTGAGAAGCAAAGGACATACAGTTTTATAAGCTTTTGTAATTAATAACAGAAAGTGTGTATGACGAACGTAGCAAACTTAGAACTTAGTAAAAGCTCTAAAAAGATACCCATATACGAAAATAAGCATTAGACTAAAATATGAGGAAATATCTGTTTGTTCAAAAAAAGAAATATCACCTGGTGGCTTACATAACTACCATAACATAAATCATTATAAAGAAGATCCTGGATTTTATTTTAGTGCACCTGTGTTACTAATTTGAAAAGAAGTAAATTAGAATAATATACTATATTCATGACACCAAATAGGTATGATAAAGTAAATCTTAAGTATGACATACAGAACAATATTAAACATGAAATATTCGGCATATCAAGGCCATTCATTAAAGATCTAAAATATAACCATTTGTATGACTTTAACATGTACAAATTCATGCCTGCCATGTCATAAATATTAAGCAAACAATCAATAAATACAAGCACTCGAAGAGTGTGTAATTAGGATTTTTAACGTAATTTTTAAAAAAAAATCCGTCCTATCGCTATGATATCGGCAGTGAGGCAGTTTATAGTTATGTCTCTTCATTCGATACACTCAGCCGCTCTCAAGTGTCATAGATCATCACCCAGTGTAGCACCAATTGTACGCTGATGACACCCAAATATTAAAGTCTAGCCACCCAACTGAAATTGATGCTACCACCCATGGAGTAGAGAGGTGCATTTCTGATGTGAAATCATGGATGACATGTAACAAGCTGCAGACGAATGATGATAAAACTGAAGCTATTCTGATGACAACACAAAGACTTTCTCATTCACATCCTTTACCTCGGACAATAAATATCAGCAACACCAACATTAAATTATCAAAGTCAGTACGAAACCTAGGCGTTACTCTAGACAGTACTCTCACATTGCACCAGCATATCATGAACATATATACAAGGCTGCATATCTTGAACTGAGACACATAAGTTCCATTCGTAACTATCTTTCAGTTGATGCCACTAAAGCACTTGTGTGTTCATTAGTACTTTCAAGACTGGACTATTGTAATTCAATTCTGTCTGGTTCATCACAATATTTACTCCAGAAACTTCAAAAAGTTCAAAACACAGCTGCGCGGATCATCTTTAGAGTATCTCGAGCGGAGCACACCTCACCACTGCTCTGTACCCTACACTGGCTATTAATTGGATACAGAATCAAACACAAAATGTATTCTCTGTGTTATGTTTCACTGACAGACTCCAGTCCAACATACCTATCCAGCCTCACCCATATGTAAACACCAGCTAGATATTTATGTTCTTCTTCTGACAATCGTATACTGATTGTTCCCACTTTGAAAACGAAGTCATATGGACAACGTTCTTTTGCATACCAGGGCCCGGCGACGTGGAATGAATTGCCTATTGAAATTAGACACAAAGACACAGTGGTCCCTTTTAAGAGTGCTCTTAAAACTCACCTGTTTCGACTGCAGGGACAAACTTAGAGACCTAATAATGTTTTGTATCTTATATGTTTTCAGCATGTTTTTATGTTTTCCAATTTCATTGTTTTTGTAATTTGTTTTTCTGTAGTGTAGTCATATCATTATAGATGGTGTAAAGCGCTTAGAGCTTCGAAAGATTAGGCGCTATACAAAGTCCTCATTATTATTATTATTATTATTATTATTATTATTATTATTATTATTATTATTATTATTATTATATACTAATGAGCTATTGATACACCTGATAGGTATAAATCTGTGCTGGATATAACCATTAAGCTGTTGATAACCTGATAGGATATATCCTCAAACTATGACTTTCCTTAATTGACATGGAACAAACGTCAGTGTTGGATATACTAATAGTACAGTTCTGTCTTGTCTTTTATACCCATGCATGGTTATTGACACTGGATCTCAATAGTTTCAAAGTTGTGACCCAGGGAATGGATACCCACATGAACAATCACTGGGCAAGGCTAGAGAATGTAACCCCAGAACCACTAAGTCTATTTCCTGTTTCCGCTTGAACCAAAATTCCTGTGGACGCCTTTTAAATTTGAGCAATAACGATTATTAATTGCTGCACCTTACAAAGTTATTCCTAGGATTTTAAAACTAGGAGTTCAGGACTCCTGTTTTGAGGAAAACAGGAGTCCCGCCAACAAAGGTTGCAGTCTCCTACCAGAAGCATATTGGGCATACCTGAAATGGTAATATTTCCAGATGAGTAGAAACTGTGGTTGTCATAGAGTTTAATTTTCTAGCATTGACATGTAGCCCGTGTATGTCCATTAGAGTGAGAGTGAATTATGTCAGGCCAAGTAAAGGTCTTATTCCAAGCACTACGTTAGGCATCACACACGTGAAATGTCAGTTCTGGCAACTTCTAGCACTCTGTTGAATTTCTTTACAATCTTTTGCCGTTTTACTCCAACATTCTTATCCAAATTTGCAAACAGCATTTTGTCAAAATTTCAACATGTCTTTATTTTCAGATCACATGCAACATTATTTGGCTACACTTTGAAATGGACACAGTATTGAAAGCTAAAGTTATGTATTGAATGTACTCCTATACACATATACATCAATGGGTAACTCTGCTTCAAGAACTTACTGAGTTGGAAAATGCGATTGATTATTTTATCAATTAGCTGTGCTGATATTTACAATGACAGGATTTAGTGGTTAAAATACCCCTAAATGTGTCTGCTGTATTTCTACATCAAAATATCACGTTGCAATAGCTGGGAGGCAAGTCCAAAGATTTTGACTAGCAGCTTGGGTGGGAAAGTGTACTGATATTTACAATGAATGAATTGAGAGACAGAAAGACTCCAAGATGTACATATGGTTATTACAAGATTAGATCAGAACTTTAGCTTCCATTATTGTGCTCATTTCTGGATGTAGCGAAATAAATACTGCATACGACCTCGAAATCAAGACAGGTAAAGACTTTGACAAAATGTTCTTTGCAAATTTGGATTAGTATTTTGGGGTTAAATTGCAAACTGACAATGATTTTAACGAGATTCAGATGAGTGCTAAAGTTGTTAGAACTGATAGTTTGCATGGTATAGTAGCCATTCGAATTATGCAATGCTTACCAAGTGAATAGCGGCAATTACCACCAGAATATTCTATTCAAAATTATACTAATTTTGGCCAAACGGAATACCACCCGTAGGTTTTCACGACTCCATATATATTTGACTATTATGCGCATGGCTTTGAAAAGATGTAAAATGTATGCATCAGGATATGGAAATGAAATACATTACTTTAGAATCTTTCTACCGGCATTTTTCAGACAAAGTTGAATTTTCAACCAAAACAGCACGTGATCGAATCTTTACAGAAATGATGTATCATTGTGCAGAATTACCCGATGCGCCGAATAGACTGACACGGTTGTACATGGTAGTATTAAGAAGAATGTAGAAATTAAACTCAATGGCAACCAACGTGTGTAACTTCTAATCAGCAAAGTTCAACATTTTATGTGAGGGGACTGCAACTTTTGCTGGTGGGACTCCTATATTTACTGAAATGGGAGTCCTGCACTCCTAGGTTTTAAACCCTAACGAGACTTGGTTATCTGTAAAACTCAAATAGTAATGACTGTTATTGTCACCAGATATGTACGAGCAATGACAAGGTGTTATTCAAATTACTGCAGCAGCTGAACGGACTGTTCTGACATTAATGAGCAGCTGTATGTAAAATCATCATTGGTGTCTTAGTCTTGAGAGACCATGTGGATAGCGCCCTTGGGGTGTCATCTGTCTCGGGTGTTGGCATCCTCTGTTGTGGCTGTGCAGGCCTATGCGCGAGTGACATACCCTCTTGCAGTTGGTGCAGACATACTTGGGAGCCTAAGTTACTGTTGTTGCTGCCACGTGTTCTTTCTTACACGTTTCTTTGCCGCCAACTGACCCCTCCTCAGCGACTGATATGCCCTTATTTACTGTCAGTCTCCAGGTGCATCGGTCCAAGGAATCTATAATTATTACAGTCACTGCGGTCGCCCTTTGTTTTGTAATGGGTCACAATTGTGGCCTCGCGCATGCCTTGGGGGACCGCTCTTTCTTCCCAGCAAAGTAGTTCGTGCAGTGCTTGAAGCAGTGTTGGTTCCCCACGTTTGATAACTTCGGGCGGGATGCTGTCACTATCTGGTGATTTGTCATTTGGGAGGGAGTCAATTGCTTTGCTGAGCTCTTCTAAGGATGGGACTTTGTCGAGCTCCTCCATGGCGGGCAGAGAAGTTATGCTGCTGAGGGTTGCATCGATGACTGACGTTTCTTTGGAGTATATGTCTGAGTAGTGCTCCGACCATCTGAAGATCTGTTGATCACGATCTGTGATCTTCTCTCCCATCAGAGATTTCATGGGAGTGGCCCCTTTCACTGTAGGGCCTAGAGCCTTCGTGATGCCACTGTACATACCTTGGATATTTCCGTACTCGGCACTGCGCTGGATTTCTTCACACTGTAGCTGCCATTACTCGTTCGCGCACTGTCTAGCGATGCGTTGGGTGTTGCTTCGAGCACATTTAATATCAGTAAGCGTCCGTAAAAATGGGCATTTTTTTGTAGGCTCTAAAGGGTTTTAGCTTCTCCTCGATTTGTGGTTCCATCCTTGATAGGTGTGCGTTGAACCAGTCCTGACTGGGTCGTTCCTCTTTGCCAAACGTAGACATGGCTGTTCTGCAGATGGCACCCTCACTTGGCTATGGCATTCGTGCTCTGGTAGGTCCTGGAGAGGAGAGCCTTGTCTGGTGAGTGTATATTCGAGTGTATATGGTGAGTGTATATGCGAGGGCATCCTTTTGGTTTTGAGCGGTTTAGTGTGTGTGGCTGAAGCAGCACCATGCTTCTCACGAGACATGGTCGGAGTCGCAGTCTGCACTGTGGTAGGTTCTAATGGAGAGAACACTGTTACGGCAGAGCGCCTGGTGATGACCAAGTCGAGTTGGTGCCATCGATAGGACCTGGGGTATTTTCATGACACTTTGTGGTATGGCTTACACTTGAAAAATGTGTTAGTGATGCACAGGCCATGGTAAGTGCACAGCTCCAGCAGGTTCTGACCGTTTTCTGTTGGTCTTTCCAGTACCATGATATCCGAGGAAAGTAGGCCATGACTCGTGACCATCACCTACTCTGTCATTAAAGTCGCCGAGGAGAAATAGTGGTTCGTGTTTGGGGCAACATTTGATCTGTTCGTCCTACTGCCCATATAACTGATCCTTTGTGTCTTCTGAAGATGTAAGGGTGGGAGCTTAGACACTGATGATGTTGACAGGACCTGCAGTAGTGGTTAGGCGGATGGACAAGAGACGCTCAGTACCCCCGGTGGTAGATTCAACCAAAGCCACATTATTGTTTTGATGGCGAATCCCACTCCATGCTGACATGGATCCTCAGGTTCTCGACCCTTCCAGAAAAAGGTGTAGTTTTCCTCTCTGAGGGAGTCACTATAGACGAGCCTGGTTTCCTGGAGGGCAGCTATGCTGATATTTAGCCTGGTGAGTTCTCTATTAATGAAGGCCGTTTGGTGTCGTCGACGTCTCTGAGGTCATCGGAGATGCATGTGCACATGGTGCGCACATTTCAGCTTGCAAATCGAAGATCTGGAGTCATAGTCATTGGTTTCTTTTTTTAATTTGCCTGGTGTGGATTTTCTGTCTGCTTCTCATGCTGAGCAACACACCGAGCTCCAGACACCCAATGGAGCAGGCAGACGATGGCGGGTCATCGTTGTTTTTTTTTGTGTAAAACTCAAACAGTAAAGACTGTTACTGTCACCAGATATGTACGAGCAATGACAAAGTGTTATTCAAATTACTGCAGCAGCTGAACGGACTGTTCTGGCGTTAATGATCAGCTGTATGTAAAATATAAATACACTTACAATCAAGGTTGTATTAATCTTGTTTTAGCAGATTTTGGATAGAGTTTAGTACATATGGAATATGGGCAGAATTCGGTGAGTATATGGAAACTGATAATCATGACAAATTATATGGCAACACATTTTTGAGCGATGTAGCTGCATAACGTCTAATTATCATATATTTATCGTTTGAGCAGACCAAAATGATCATAAAAATTGTGTAGTTATGTTAATGAATTTATGAGACTCAGACATATCAGTTTTTATTTAAAATGATTAAAAATTATATATCTTCTTTTTTTTCTTCTGGTTTCTAATACACATGAGTGCTATGATATTTGAGGTCTTAAAAACTGCAATTTGCAATAAATCAAATACAAGCAATGACATTCAAGATATTACGTTAAATCAGATGACTGGGGGGGGGGGACAAATCAATAAACAGATACCATGTATTTTCCAGGTTATGAAAGAATTACTCTGATATCGCAGTAAGATCATCTGATGATAGCATATACTTGTCTTAATTTGGGTATTTTAAGGTATGTTTTACACAAAAATGTAATGAACTTGAAAAATGGTTGCTCATGGTACTCATTCTGCCGCCTGTGTCATCCTCCAACCAAAAATTGCATCTGTAACCACATGGGATGAGGGTAGTTGTGCTGGGATTGTTGGTAAGAATGGATGATCAACTTGAGCATGAAAGTAAATGTCAATTTAAGACTGTTTAAACAATTTCCGGTGTACCAGTGAAAAGTAATAAGTCATGTACAATATCAATTTCAAGTCAACACTTGTTAAATGTGAAAGCCACCACAATACAGCATTAACATGCTTTACATTATTTGCTAACATAGATTCGATTTCATGTCATTGACATATTAATCATGTGATCGAACTCTTGTGTAACATAACTGGACATTACCAGATGATAAAGTGGTTAACAAAGTTGCTACATGGATAAAACATTTAAGAAGATATTGGTTCTATCTTAGAACATGCAGTAAAGACATTATTTTGATACAGTGATATTCGTGGGTTTGGTTTTAAAATAGTGGGAACACTCCGGAGTCCTAGTGGTTTGCCTCGCTTGGCATTCAGCACTAAGAAGTTAGTTGTAGGACTGGTCGGCCTGGTGTCAGGATAATGCATCTGGGTGGGACTTGATGTTACATTATGCGGCATGATGCCCAGTACTAGACATCGCTAAAAACTCCCACAATGCGCGCATCGTAGCAATATTACTGCGAAATTGTTAAAGCTATGTTAAAAATCTAAATAACACACACACACACACACACACACACACACACACACACACACACACACTCGTTTTCCAAAAATCAACTAGTAATGATGAACTAGTAACTTATGTATTTTAGTGCATATAAACTATATACATGATAGGTGTCGCTATGAAATAAATATCGAAAACTTCAATTATCGAGATATTAAAACCGCGATATCGTTATTTACCGAAGAGTAGGCTCTTCTTTGCGTTATACCCATCGCTTTAGTCTCCATTGAGATAATATTTCAAGCCACGCTGTTTGTATGCTAAGGACGGATCGAAACCAATTAATGTGTTTGACTAATTCAAGGTCGCGTTAAAAAGTCAGTCAAAGTGAAGAGACAATCTTCCAATCAATATAGAGCGGCGTGACCTCACAGCATTATATAATTGAGCAGCGTACGTCCGCAGTGATGGCGGGAACTAAGAAGATGATGGATTTGCGCCTGCAGTGGAGACGAGGTGTGATGGTATGGCAACTATTAAAACAACCACGTCATGCTTCCAGAAGAGAATAATTTTAATTGGAATTTATCAGATTTCCTTCCACTTCGCACGAATTTTAACCGTCTCAAGTACCTTCACCGCTATCTCCTTTATTATCTTGGGTAAGGGATTTTATACAAATATAGAAGGAAGAACAATATATTTACTTCCACAGCAGTCGATACAAACACATTTATTGTGGAGAAGATAAATGTCGAAATTATTTAGCGTCTAAACCCTGTCCTTTTGAAGGAAAAGAACAAATTCATTGCTCTGCTTGTGACCCAATCATTGTTTTACGCATATCTGATTTAATTTTTTTTAAATTCCATTACACGCTTTTGAAACGTAATCTTGTTTACTTGATTAGGCATTTTTTCTTTAGAAAATTCAGTTTGACATGACTCTTTTCATAAACATCTAATAATAGAAACACTGTTTCTATTTTTTGATGACTTTGTTCCCGATCTTGATTCAGAAGTCACTGAGACAGGTAATTAACCTTCTAATTTTTTTTCTCCGAGTAAATTTATTCGTTTTTATCAAGACGATACCTGATTTTAGATATGTAAACATATTATATTTCGCAATACTGGGTTTACCGAAATTGAGCAGTAGTTAGATTTAATAATGATGTTTAGAGAGATACATTCTGAGTTGGGCTTAAAGACTTCGACGTCGTGTTTTCTTCTGATGTGACTATTTTTTTTTAGTTTTTTGTTTAATTTGTTTTTAAATTATTTGGATTCTAAGAGATTATTTGACTTGACTTCGGAAATACTTGTGCTCGGAATTAATTATTGACAAAGGCGTTTATTGATTCTTTTTTTATAAATTCAAACACCGGATTATTTTATGTGGTTCAACAAAGAACTGTTGACTATTCAGTGTTATACAGGCTACATAATACAACATAGACTTCCATTTTGGATTTTCGTCCGAACTCGAACTCAAACTCTGTAGACTTCTAATTTTAATTCTGGGATTGTTTTGGATTAGTTTTGGATTTGATTCTTAAAACCGTAATGTTTGTTTTCATTCTTACCTTATTTGTCTAGGGAAATAGATTATTTGTTAAATTTTACAAAGCTCGTTGTTTTCACTTTTTCATTGTTACTGTTTATGACAGCCTAAACACGTAACACTTGTTAGCCGTACTTTTTACCATCAAAATATCATGGCACAAGGGCTACAGCAGAAACAAGCTAGCCATTTATTGAGATCGTGTTCTACCTGTGGGGATCTCGCACGCATCAATGAGCCAAACTCATATTCAGGAATGTGAGACAGGTACAATTTAAAGACCAACATATGTTTTTTGGCCATGCTTTTGAGTCGAACGCATAAAATGTTTGAAATTACAGAAAATGCCATAGGTTATATTCCAAGCCTTTTCAATATAAAAACCAATTAATACGCAGTCCTGCAACAATTTCCTAGCAACGAGATGGTTTCAACGCTTGGTACCGATCTCACGCTTCTGCATCAGACATTCAGGAAAAACGTCCATGTATTGCCAATCGATATGGACATTTTACACGGTTTGAACATTCCGACTATTTATGGGTCATCCACGCGTCAGTTTATATGAAGGAAGAATGAATACAACTTGCTATTGTTATTTTCAGGCTACGTCGAATTCTTCTGAAACTCAAACAAGAAGCCATAGACTATCCCTCCTGATATCAGACTCCTGAACACCGAGAAAATTTAAAGACGAGTACCGTTCCATCGCAAAGAGCAATGAAAGATGCTAGTTCGTCAAAGTTATTCAGAATTGTCTAGGGGGAAATTGCACAAATACCATTTTAAGTCAAGGTAGAGTACTTGGCAGATCCCTACCACTACAGGCACATAATATATGACAAAAGATTGGATCATTGTCAATTAAACCATAGTTTGCACTTGCCCACTAATTTAACAAATTCTTAATTGCTGCCTACGTTACAGTCCACGCTGGATTAGATGTGCAAAAAACGTGTTAGGATCATTGTTAGGAGACCTTGTCCTGTGATTTGACAGTGACATCGAACCAGTGGTCAACGTTGGTGTGCTGAAGGAGCTCTACAGTCTGTCAGTTTAGCGTGACCATCTACGAGCAGCATAAAATAATACGGTTGCAAAATCACAAAATCTTCACTATGAAAAACAAAGTTTCAAATCATGTACAAAAAGCAAATGCACTTTCTAAGCAATTTACTTTTCAGTAAGGACACGCCATTATCGCCCGGTGTATAAAAGAGAAAAAACCAAACTGACACTTCATTTACGAATAGAAAAGCAGAACTAAAACGAGGAAAGATTCTGTACATCCAAGAGCGAATGTGGGATTCAAGTTTTGTGTGAAACTAGAGTGCAATCATATGCATTTCCTTACGAGTCCATGTTCTTAAAATAAGTAGCAGAAACGAGTGAAAGACAACAAGCGTTGTAGAAATTAAACAAATAATATATTTCTCATGAATATAAAGTGAAAATGGGGAACACAAAACATACGGTATTGCGAATTAAATCCCAAAATAATCCAAGAATTGTAAACACAAGTCCTAATAGTTTCAAGTCATTACTAGAACTCAGTAAAAGTCCCGATGAAATAAAAGTACAGAAGACGATGATGTATCGGTTACAGCTTATATAGTGTTGAAATGTCAAAACTGTTTTCTTGAATCACAGTAATATATTTCCAAGTTTGAATTCATTATACATTCCAGTGAATGTCTCTATCCAAGAATTGTATCAGATTACTTTTGTATTTCCAGAGAACTAATCACATGAAATCAATAATTTAAAGAAATAAATTAATTTCATCTGGACACAACTTAATACAACTTTAAAATGTGACATGTTAAAGCACGAATGACCAAGTCCTCACAATTACAAGATTTGGTTGACCTCAGATCACAACTAGGATATATAAAAAGCATTACCTAATGGAAAACAACCTTGTAGACGACTGATCATGATGTTTACAAACGAAAAACAGTATAAAAAATTACTTTACCCAAATAAATATATTGACTTATATTAATAATGATCATGCTATTGAACCCATACATACAGAGAATAATTCAGGTATGTACTAGTTGTTTACAATGAATAAATAAAAAGGACAATCAGATCAAATATAAACTAACTCAATTTTAGACACGGTCAAGTCCAACTTACAATGTTACATTACAAATAATGAAATATAACATTTCTTCATAGCTTACAAAAAAAACCATAAATTTAAGTAGATTTAACACCCTTCATGGCATAAGTGTCATACCCTGCGATATCATCGATAAAGCACGTCAGGGCCACTTCCCTACTACTAAGTGCTGATGTACGTGTACCAAACTATCAATGAGAAAGCGCAGCTCGTTGTAGAGGTTTCCATTTGTTTAGATTGGGTGGGGTGCTCCCGATATTATCTAAATTGTTACAGAAGATCCACCCTGGCTCGTTTTTATCAGAAATTGAAATTGTGATAGATAGATGCAGAGTTTCGAGCCCCCAGTCAGCGGTGCCAACAGTTAAATTAATGAGCAAATAAAATGTGAAATTGAAATAAAAACAATTTAATATTATTCAATAATAGTCAGTTCTCAAATACAATTTAAATTAAAACACTATTACTTGTTTTTCGTTCGACCAAGCTACGGCCTATTCATCATCTGACTTAGTTTGATAGATTTTCATCCTGTGCTGCGTTCCTACTCATCTGTATGATCTATATCTAGACTGGTATTCCAGTTCCCTCCAGAAAGTCTAACTTCTGCCTCCGTTCTTCCATTTTCTTTGTCTCTCAGAGACTCGGACCAACTGCACTGGTGAAATTCCCTCTGTCTCCTGTACCTCTAGACCCTAAAGGCTACCTATATTAACACACAAGGACATTATCATAGCATATTCCCTTAGCTATCAGCTGACACTAAAAAACAATATCATCAGAAAAGCCATTACCTTCTTTGGTCACGCATTCTTGCACATCGAAATACACATTCTCTCTGATATGTGTACACGGTATATATAGATTCTCCATCTTATTATACAGAACAATATCACATAATCAGACGGATTTCTGTACATTGCACATCGAAATACACATTCTCTCTGATATGTGTACACGGTATATATAGATTCTCCATCTTATTATACAGAACAATATCACATAATCAGACGGATTTCTGTACATTGCACATCGAAATACACATTCTCTCTGATATGTGTACACGGTATATATAGATTCTCCATCTTATTATACAGAACAATATCATATAATCAGACGGATTTCTATACATTGCACTTCTTTAAAGTGTACACATATATCCATCCATGCACTGATATATCCTTACACATCATACTCCTACAAAGTTCACACAAATTATGCAAATCCCAATTAACTAATGTTGTACACTGCAAACAGATGCAATGTTTGTATTCAATTCAACATTTTCAGTTCTATAATATCAAATGAATAAATGAACGAGTTTACTACGAATTAACCCAATAACGAATTGCAATATTAATTCTTGACATAAGCATTGCTCATATCTCAAAATATGCATGTATATCAAACACTACAAACGAATCACCCCACCCTACAAATGGTTATTCTACGCAATAAAGTATAGACACTACAATAATTAAAGTACACTTACTTTGCAGTAATATATTACAACAATCGAGCAAATAGTCACTGACATGTACTGAAGCTCTTTGTAATTCACAGAATAACAAGTTTCCCGCCAATTTCTAATGACGTTGGAGTAGCTTATCTTCCTTTATAATTTCCGCAAGCTGGTGTTAATCACTACTAACATTTAGTCCTCAAGATAATAGATTTAAACTTGCAATTCTAATGTTGGTCACGCCTTGCTCAATTCCGAGTGGATGTTGATTCATATAATTATCAGACATTGCCCAGTTTTCAAGGGGAAGTGACCTAAATAGATAGGATGACCTACACACGAAGCAGATAAAGTTAAATACTTCAGTTACCATGCGTAGTTTCATTAATGGGAGCAGAAAGATGGCTTACCTGAAGCATGCTCGGTGGTCTCTGTACTGTTACTAACTTCCGTTAGTGGAACCCATTTAATACCCGTCTACGTTCCTTGTGCATACCAAGTTGCTTTAAGAAACCAGATTGGCTAGGTGTCATAAGTTGGACAACACTGTTTTGGCACTAGGATGTAAAATTTGAAAAGTATTATACGAAAATCGCAAATAGAGATCTACAAGACCGTTTGGATTCGACATGCATAAGTTAAATCAGTTTGTAGAACATACTTGAAGTAATTCACAGGAAGAAACAAAACTTACGCGAACAAAGAACCTATTTCCAATAACAAAACATTACAGGATTTTGCTTTCAGATTTAATCACGAATCATTATTTAAAATACGACACTTTAAATAAAAACACTTTCATAATAGTTCAACAAAATCAACGTTCCTTGAGAAGGCTTACCACTTTGAATTCAACTAACAATACACAAAAGTGTTAGTAAGTCACTCACCATCTGATATTAACCAAACGTAGTCCGTCCGCATTTGTATCGTTCAGATTATGAAATGAGAGACTCGTTCAATTAATTTGAATGTGTTGATTTGAATGTTTAGTAAGGATTCGACCCTAAAGAAATATATATCTTGAGGGCATCTATATTTTCATGTTTGTCAACTTCAAAAACTTTAAAGCCATTATCGACTTCATGCAGAGAAATGCTGTATCAAACCAATTCAATAATTTGAGAGATAAGATTCGTTATGGTCTGTACCCACTGTGCATTTTCTGCATCAACACAGTCTTGTATTCGAGTTGTAACATTGGAATTGATTTATCTAGACACGACGACAAAAGGAAATTAGGTTTTGTGAATATTACGGGTATATGTTTCCTTTAGCACATGTAGGTAGCATGTATAGATGGCAAAACGACACTTTTCATTTGTGCTAGTTTCGATTCGGTAGGTGTGGTTTTGCTAATTACGGATTGGGTCGAGACATTGGTGGAAAGTCGTTTGGTTTGGGGATTGGGTTGTTCTTCAGTTTATCTTGTGATATTCGTTTCTTTTTTATTTGCATTGGTCCTTTCTCGATAATCTCAATGTCTATCGTTTGTTGGCCATATTATAATGTAGTTTGTTCTTGACCTTATAATTCCAAAGTCTCACTGCATAAATCTTAATAGCACTATGACAAAACTTCTGTCATTTAGGTTTTTAGAATTGTGTTCCCTTACGTTTCATAAATATTGCGATACTTCTGTTTGTATCCTGAAACTGGCGGTAGTTGGGATGTTTGAAGTGTGATACTTCTGTTGGTATCCTGAAACTGGGGATAGTTGGAGTGTTGGATATATTTGTTCAATAACTTGTCGGGTGATTTTTGTGGCTGTAAGGGGTTTTAATGTAGTGACGTTTGATTTAACTGTTGGTTCTTGTATTTCTGGTATTTTTGCTTAGTTGCTTGACTATCGGTACTATCGTCTTTGCATTGTTTCTTTTCTTCTTCTGAAGACTGCCTTTTGGAATTGTCCGCTTGGGATTTTCCTGTCTTAAGTTTCGTCCATTTTAATGCTTGGTCTTTTGTCTGGCGATGGGGTCGATGAATTTTGTCACACAGATACGATCAGTTTTATGTACTCTTCTACATCAAGCTTCTTTCTCTAGATGGTTCTGATATTTGCCTTGTATGTATTTGACATCTTTGGTTTTTTGAGCTGGTATGTTAGAAGTCGGTGCATTATTCCTAGTCACTATATTCTCTGCTGATTCCCCATCCTCGTTTGCGGTCTATTAATTTGTGTTGATGAGTCTGTAGTTTTTGGTTCTGTCCATTGTTCTTAGTTATTATGGATTTAAGGTTGTTAACTTTCTGGTCTTTGGCAACCTGGGCACAGGTGAGAGATTCCTTCCTACTTATATGGCGTTTGGATTGCTCGGGTCCACTGGAACGTGTGGTTTTATTTTTGGACTTTATTTCTTTGTTATATCTGAATTCCTGTTTATTTACCACATCTTATTATTTTGCTGATCTAGACGAAGTTTCTAGATTTTGATGTTTAGTCTCATCATTTTTTTCAGGTCGATGTTGTCTCAATCGATATGCTTCCTTTATTGCAGCTCCTCATATTGGCTTTTCTCCCTCCATTCGTCGGCTTTCCTGGTGGATGAGTCTATACTGACGGTGGTTTCTGTTGTTGTGACCAAATATTATTTGTTTGTTCTGTTTTTATGAATGGTGATCTTTATTTCAGGAATGTCCAATATTCCTTCTTGTTGCCGTTCTTCTTCTGTTGTTTCCTCCTCCTGTTTTTGATGATTTTGGCGTTGATGCCATTGGGGGTGGAGTCACAAGGTTTGGTTATAAAGTAACCTCGGAGTCTACTACAATAGGTGATAGTGATATTGCCAGTGTTGATGAAGAATCGAACGCCAAATTGTACAATGTAGGTTGAGGGGCAATGATATAAGTATTGAATGTTGTTGGTGGTGCTACTCTTGCTATTGTTGTAGTTAATATATGTGAAAACGTATTGCTAGTGTTGATGTAGAATGGGACGTCATAGATGGAGTTGCTTGTGTCCCTCAGTGGGGTCACAGAAGCTGTGAAGTTAATGAATCGAGTGAAAACTATCGTCGAAATTCGGATTGATTCAAATTGCCCAATGTGGGAAAGGGGTACGAGATGTTATAGATTGTTGATGGTGGTGAGGTTCTTGCAATTTTTATAGTTACTATTGATGGTGGTGAGGTTCTTGCAATTTTTATAGTTACTATTGATGGTGGTGAGGTTCTTGCAATTTTTATAGTTACTATCAATCGTGCGTCTAACTGTACAGCTGTTTCTAGGTGACTGACATGTTAGAATGATTTGAATCTTGGTGAGATTTGTTTGGATGAGACATTTCCTAATTGCGACACTTTCTTGATAACTAAATATATTTCTTCTGAAATAAAGAATATTTAGAATTTGGACTGTAATTTTTGATGAATTGAACGTTATTACCATTTCTAAAGAGCTTCCTGTTCAGGGATAGCGGAAAATCTCTAAGCGATTGTTATAGGCTTCAAAATTGTGAGCATTGCAAAAAATGAATGTTATTCTGATTTCTAGATGCCTGTTTGGGAACCAATTGCTCTCCCTAGGAATGCCTCGGCTCACTTCACAGTTATAAATGAATTAATTTCTTAATGTTCAGGACTATTTCAGTTCAGTTTGGATTGGGATTGAAATTAGTGCCTCTGTTGTTGTTCTTTTTAGAGAAAATCGGTTTCCTCCTTTTGCCTCCGTCTGTATTTTTTTCTGTATGGGGAGACGTTGGGGGTAGAGTTTTTTTTTAGAGGGGTTTATTTTGATCTAGTTGATTTGGCTCACTACGTTTACCTGATAAAGAGCTAACTACGAATGATAAAGATAATGTTCACAAAGCCATATTTCTACTTTATAATCGTTTCTAGCTTACTCTCTTTTTTGATAGTTGGTTCTACGGAATATAAAAGGCATCGTTGATGAAGAAGACACACACACAGTATTGTTCACATACCATTGATTATGTTGCTTCAAATACAAAGTAAAGTATGAAACAAATGTGAATAGAAAGTGTTTATAGATACACTACTATATTCTTTCATCCAAACGCACATTCATGAAGGAATGTAGATTGTTTCTTTGGGGAGGCACAAACACACACATAAACCAAAACATATTTTTTTTAAGCAAATCGACGAGTATCGTTATTAAGATTTGGGAAGCCCTGAAGATGGATATGTTATTTTTGACAATTTTTCCTGATCGTATTTAATATCTCCGATAACGGCGCCGTCTCTCCAGAGGTTTATCCACAAGATACGGAATACTTCTGCGAAATGTTAAAGAGAAACACATAGTGCCCACTCTGCATTGAATGTCACCTCCCTGTCACTGTTGCCTCTATTGGTACTGTTGTTGCCTTTGCTGTTTCTGTTGCCTTTACCTTTCCGTTCACTTTTCCTCTTCCTGCTTGACTTCTTCGTGAAAAATATATTTTATCAGGTCTTTTATTATTTGTATGATCCTCACGTACTTCAGTTCTTCAGACTCTTGGATCAGGTTTTTCCTGATACGGTGCAAATTGTACGTAGGCTTCGTTTAGCTTTGTTCGCGAGTCAACGATGGGTGGCCATTCGTCTTTTTTTTAATGGGTTTGGTTCGCATTCGATCATTTGGGCATGCGAGGCCAGTTGCTACCGACACTGTGGGTTACCTAATACTTAATATACCATATGGGCGGGAATCCGCGTCTCCTTCAACGTGTATATCTGATCGGTGAAAGGAGCATGAGTGTGCACAATCGAAACTTCCCGACACCCGAAGGCCTCCGAATTTTATTGATGAATTTATTTTTTATTCTTCAAAATCTTACTTTAAATTTATCGTATTGCAGAATTTTTGAATATTTAAGTATCGTGGTTACATGTTGCATGCTGAAAATGGTCAGGTCCCTCATATCTAATAACCTAATAATAATAACCATGTTTATTCTCTGTTTTCATGTTATATTGGATCAAATATTGCTGCTGATGCCGCCGGTTCTGATGGTTTTGGAATTAAACCATCTCATATGATACTAATTTTAAGATCAGTTGTTTAATACCATTTGTTCGGATCCATGATTATGTTTGTTTGTTTGATTAGCATTTTTAACGTAGCTTTAACAATTTATTCAGTGATATCGCTACGATGTCTGCAGTGAGGCAGTTTATAGTGATGTCTAGCACTGGGGCATCATACCGCAGACATGTAGCATTATGTCCCACCGAGTCACATTTTCCTGACACCAGGCCGACCAGTGCTAACACTAACCTCTTGATGCTGAGCGCCAAGCGAGGCAGTTGTTAGTACCATTTTTGTAAGTCTTTGGTATGACTCAGCCGTGGATCGAACCCACGACCTCCCACTCCCGCGTCGGACACTCTAACCACTAGGCCACCGGAGCGGTTCCATGATTATGTCATTTAAGCTCTACTTTTCTGTTATGATCAGCCTGACAGTATGGGGTTTTACGAACTTATAATGTCTTAATTTGAGGGTCAAATCCCTTATCAAAAATACTATTTGTGCAACTGGTCCTGATATCTTTTGGCTTGGACCACATTATATAAGTACTATTTTATGGCTTATCTGTCTATTCATATTTCACGTATCCTTACTTTAAAGTGAGCGACCATACAACTTTCTTGCAGAAGAGATGAAAGTTGGTAGGATTATGTTCAGTTTCTAGATAATAGTACTTGTGTGAATTACAATATTTTGACGATTCAGTTACTGCCTAAATCTGTCGTGTTTTGTGTAAGTAATTGGTGACTACCTTTTATTAAATTGAATTGCTCATTGACAATTGTATTCACCCATCGGCATGACGGATAAGAAGCAGGCCATGCTTTAACCTCCAATATAGGGTCCACGCAGACGCACAGGCGATGTCGGGCCCTCTATCAGCCAATTCTCTGTCACCTCATTGGTCCACACCGAGGGTGTACCCATTTACTAAATGATGTCGAGGGGTCTATATTGTTATGAAAATAGTGCTATATCTTACCTAACTTACCAATTTCTACAATGTATTATGTCTTCGGTCGGCCTGGTGTTAGGATAATGTGGCTGGGTGGGACATCATGCTAGATGTCTGCTGCGTGATGTCCCAGTGCTAAACATTGCTATAAACTGCCACACTACAGACATCGCAGCGATTTAACTAACAAATTGTTAAAGCTAAGTTAAATTTACAAATCACACAAAGACACGCATAATCGTCAAACAAAATACCGTGGCCTCTGTTGGTCTCATGTCTTTATACAGATCTCAAGTTATGTTTCTTCTCAAAGGTATCTAGATTCGAAGCGTCTGATCCACAAGATTTGGCCATATTGACTGACTTATATCTCGGACACTAAATATAGATTAAACTTAAAAGGAGTTTGAGTGATGGCTTCTTCGAGGGCTTTATTGTTGACTTTGCCGAAAAAAGTTCAGATAACTGTCTTTGGAAAAAGTTGATCTTTGAAATTCTATCGGAGTCAAGCGACAGTGGTGAAGGTTTTCACTTCAACTTGGATACTTGGAGGTCGTTCTGTTCAAAGTATTACTGATATTGTTTCCAACTTTAGCCACTACTTCGACACGATGTAATTAGAGTCGGGATGTTTGGATGATAGTGTTTTACACGATAGCATTGGTCATCAAATGGGAAACGGTACACCTTCGATTCAGTCTCCGGCGGACATCCACTATGTTCAACCAATACTTAACTTGCAATCACATGTTCAAATGTAAACAATCCATCAGTTCAAAACTGCGCGATTGTTGCAAATTGTATAATCCCACATTGTGAGGATTGCCATCTCATATCACGGATGTGCCGTTGAGCTTCTCCAGCATCGATAGATTTTCTATGTACGCTTGGTAAATGTAAATATCCATGTTGATGATGAGAAGTTTGTTATTCAAGTACAAATCCACACAAATCCACTTCGCTGAATTATGTATTCGAGAAATTGCTGACGACAATTACTTCGGTGTCGCCGAATGGATTACCGTTGTCCGTTGTGAAAACTTTGACTTTCGGGTGCATGCAATTGCTATTCACATCGATGTAATCTTTTTATCAAAGACCACATCCCAAAACGCTTCGTATGCCAATTAGATGGCTTTTGGTAATATGGCAGTGAAACAACTCAATGTGTTGTTTGAAAAGCATCCATAGAACAATTACTGGGCAAAGTTAATTAAAATTCGAGAGTTCTGCTGTTTTACAATGCTTTTGATGTCGATGTCCTTTTGCATGTTTTTGGTTAGTCCGCTTTAATAATAATTCTTATTCATATTTTCTTATAGATTATCGTGCTTAAAAGAATAAAAATGATTTCTTTTTTTAAAGTACACAATATTTTCAAAAAGATAACAACCTTATTTTTACCAAAGTATAAATTCACATTTTTCTGAAAGTATAAATATATGGTTGTTTTATTTATTTTAATCTCAGTATGATTATTAAATATTTCAGAGAAATTTTAAACTTTTCCATAAAAGTAAATGGCAAAATATTTTCAGTTGAATTCAATACAGAGTTAAATATCTTTCAAACAGATGATTGGAAAATTGTTTAATTGATCTTTTATTTATTTTATTAAAAAACCCATTAGTAATACCTAATAATATTTGTGCAGATATATTTTGTAATTTAAGTGATTTGTATGACAAAAGTCAAATTTAACTTTAAATACAATAGTCATTAGAAAATCAGGGTTAGTACACAATTATTATTATTTGTAATGAGTGACAATCTTTGTTATGACAAGAAGTTTATGAGAATAAATCCTTTCATAACACATACATACTTATCCAACTTTCACCCATATTAAACGTTTAACATTAATAAGTGAGGTTTTATAGGAATTTTGTTCGAACAAGTAAGACAGATGGATCCTCACAAGACAGGTGGATCCACAAACATAGACAGACAAAGAATACCACCATTAAAGTAGACAGATGAATCCACAAACATAGACGGACAAAGTATACCGCCAAGAAGTAAAACAGATGGATCCACGAACATAGACGGCCAAAGTATACCACCAACACGTAAGACAGTTGGATCAATCTTCAGATACTTATTTATATCAAGAAATTACATTCGGCTGCTTAATTATAATCAGACATTACATTTAGATACTCATTTATATTCAGATATTACATTCAGTTGTTTATATTCAGATATTACATTTATATACTTATTTATATTCAGACATTACATTCAGTCGTTTATTTATATTCAGACAGTACATTTATATACTTATTTATATTCAGACATTACGTTCAGTTGTTTATTTATATTCAGACAGTACATTTAGATACCTATTGATATTTAGACATTACAGTTAGATACTTGTTTATATTCAGACAAAACATTTAAAAACTTGCTTATATTTAGCCAATACATTAGATACTTGTTTATATTCAGATATTAGATTCAGATGTTCATTTATTTTCAGACAATACATTAATAAATATTCAGAGATTACATTTAGATTACTTGTTTATATTCAGACAATACATTTAGATACTTGTTTATATTCAGACAATATATTTAGATACTTGTTTATATTCAGACAATACATTTAGATACTTGTTAATAATCAGACATTAAATTTATATACTTGTTTATATTCAGACAATATATTTAGATACTTTTTTATATTCAGACAATACATTTAGATACTTGTTAATATTCAGACATTAAATTTATATACTTGTTTATATTCAGACAATATATTTAGATACTTGTTTATATTCAGACAATACATTTAGATACTTGTTAATATTCAGACATTAAATTTATATACTTGTTTATATTCAGGCAATAAATTCAGCTGTTTATTTATCTTCAGACAATACATTAATAAATATTCAGACATTGCATTTAGATACTTGTTTACTTTCAGACAAAACATATAGATAATTGTTTATATTCCGCCATTACATTAATAAATATTCAGATATTACATTTATATACTTGTTTATATTCAGACATTACATTCAGATACTTTTTATATTCAGACAGTACATTTAGATACTTGTTTATATTCAGACAGTACATTTAGATACTTGATTATATTCAGACAATACATTCTGATACTTGTTTATATTCAGACAGTACATACAGATACTTGTTTAATTTCAGATTTACGTTTAGATACTTGTTTATATTCAAACAATACATTTAGATACTTGTTTATATTCAGATATTACGTTCAACTGTTTATTTATCTTCAGATAATACATTAATAATAGTTTCAGACACTGCATTCAGACACTTGTTTATATTCAGACAATAAATTTAAATTCTTGTTTATATTCAGACAATACATTTAGATAATTGTTCATATTCAGAAAAAAAACATTTAGATACTTGTTTATATTCAGACAAAACATTTAGATATTTGTTTATATTCAGCTAATACATTTAGATATTTGTTTATATTCAGACAATAAATATATAGTAATAAATATGCTGACATTAAATTAAGATACTTGTTTATACTCAGAAAACACATTTAGATACTTGTTTATATCCAGAAAACACATTTAGATACTTGTTTATATTCAGAAAACACATTTAGATACTTGTTTATATTCAGATATTACGTTCAGTTGTTTATTTATCTTCAGATAATACATTAAGAAATATTCAGACATTACATTCAGATACTTGTTTATGTCCGGGCAAAACATTTAGTTACTTGTTTATATTCAGACAGTACATTTAGATACATGTTTATATTCAGACAATATATTAATAAATATTTAGTGATTACATTTTGATTACTTGTTTATATTCAGACGGTACATTTAGATACTTGTTTATATTCAGACAGTACATTTAGATACGTGTTTATATTAAGACAAGAAATCAATACATATTTAGGTATTACATTCTGATACTTGTTTTTTTTTTTCAGACAATACATTTAGATACTTGTTTATATTCAGACAATACATTTAGATACTTGTTTATATTCAGACAATACATTTAGATACTTGTTTATATTCATACAATACATTTAGATACTTGTTTATATTCAGACAATATATTTAGATACTTGTTTATATTCAGACAATACATTTAGATACATGTTTATATTCAGACAAAACATTTAGATACTTGTTTATATTCAAACAATACATTAATAAATATTCAGAGATTACATATAGATTACTTGTTTATATTCAGAAAATACATTTAGATACTTGTTTATATTCAGACAAAACATTTAGATACTTGTTTATATTTTGGCAATACATTAATAACTATTCAGAGATTACATTTAGATACTTGCTTATATTCAGACAATACATTTAGATTACTTGTTTATATTCAGACAATACATTTAGATACTTGTTTATATTCAGACAATATATTTAGATACTTGTTTATATTCAGACAATACATTTAGATACTTGTTTATATTCAGACAATACATTTAGATACTTGTTTATATTCAAACAATACATTAATAAATATTCAGAGATTACATTTAGATTACTTGTTTATATTCAGACAATACATTTAGATACTTGTTTATATTCAGACAATATATTTAGATACTTGTTTATATTCAGACAATACATTTAGATACTTGTTTATATTCAGACAATACATTTAGATACTTGTTTATATTCAGACAATATATTTAGATACTTGTTTATATTCAGACAATACATTTAGATACTTGTTTATATTCAAACAATACATTAATAAATATTCAGAGATTACATTTAGATTACTTGTTTATATTCAGAAAATACATTTAGATACTTGTTTATATTCAGACAAAACATTTAGATACTTGTTTATATTTTGACAATACATTAATAACTATTCAGAGATTACATTTAGATACTTGCTTATATTCAGACAATACATTTAGATACATGTTTATATTCAGACAAAACATTTAGATTCTTTTTTTATATTCAGACAATACATTTAGATACATGTCTATATTCAGACAAAACATTTAGATACTTTTTTATATTCAGACAATATATTAATAAATATTTAGTGATTACATTTTGATTACTTGATTATACTCAGACAGTACATTTATGTACTTTTTAGATTCAGATTTACATTCAGATTCTTGTTTATTTTAAGACAATACATTTAGATACTTGTTTGTGTTCGGACATTACATCTAAATACTTGTTTATATTCAGACAGTACATTTAGATACTTGTTTATATTCAGACAATACATTTAGATACTTCTTTATATTCAGACAATAGATATATATTATTAAATATATTAACAAATATTTAGACATTACATTCCGATACTTGTTTATATTCAGACAATACATCTCGTGTGACAATTCAAACAAATTAAATAACTTCTTTATCTTGCTTTGAATTCTTCCTTTTGACGCTTGCTATAATTCCAACCTTATTTTTAACTCAATATGCTTCGGCTTAACAAAGGAAAATAAATCCTGTAAACAAACGTTTAGATCTAGAAACCGTCTTGCATCTAACGGTAACATTCTCAAGAAAAGGGTTACTCAAATTAACATAAAATTGGATAAAGAAGCCTTGACCAACCTTAAAATAGTGCAAATTGACTTTACCAGAAACGCGCGGACAAAAGAGGTGCAAAAAACTCAATTAAAGTTCATTTCTACATCAGACCTCAACCTAATCAAAAAGGAAGCAGAGAAACTTAATCCTCTCTCTCTCTCTCTCTCTCTCTCTCTCTCTCTCTCTCTCTCTCTCTCTCTCTCTCTCTAAGTGAGTTTAATTTATATGATAAAACCATTAATGATGAAGCACTGGACGCCACTTTACTCCAAAGCGACTCCAGTGTAAACAATACACCTCCACCCCCCCCCCCCAATATTCCATCATGGCCGCCTCCCCTACGAAAAAAACAGTAGGAATCACTTTGTATAAGCCCACTTACGCCCAGGTCACTAACTCTAACGTGAACCATGTGCGACAGGTGAAGACAAAGGCCTCCAAGGGAATTAGCATTACGCCTGAAACACAAAAGATCCCTAAAGTTACTGTAGTGCACTCAAGTCAAACACCAGGGCCATCTAAATTACTGACAGAGGAAGATTTGATATATCCCTCTCAAAACCCTAAAAAACAACCCTCCTCAGCAACCAATAGGAAATCGAAGGCATGGAAAGGAATAGGTAAAGGCAAAGGACCGTTAAACCCTAAAAAAAAAGACTTCATTAAAAAACCCAAAGAAACAACAAAATCGGCAAACAACAAATCAGACATATACGGCAAACCCGCAATGGCTTCAACTTGTATCAACAACTCAACCTCAGATGTGAAACATAAAAACAAAACAAAATTTCACAGACTGGATCTGACGCTCTATTTCAAGAGTAAAACATCTAAATTTTACAACTTAACCAATAACAGTTTGGCCAGAGCCATACTTAAAATTCACCCAGGACAGTGCCAAATAATTAGGCCGAATCAACAATATATCATCCTACATTGTTGTACAAGGGGCCAAGAAGCAAAATACCTTCAAATCCAAGAGCTCTGTGGTATCCCAGTTACCGTAGAACCCCATAAACAGCTCCAAAGCTCTATTAATAATCATACTGACAACAAGAACCGAAAATCCAAGAAGGCCACCACCACCACAAATGAAATCCCACAAAGGTGCACTTATAAATCAGTACTAAAATTAACAGGTACATTAGGTGTACTAAACAATCAGGAGATAGAGCACAAGTTAAAGGAAGGAGGAAACCAAATTTTGAAAAATTACCGCTTAGGAAACAAACAAACCAAAACAAACATCACTGTACTGGAAACATCAACCCCACTGCCTACATTAATTAAATTAGGAAAAGTAGGTACCAGATATAGGATCGAACCATACTTAAATAAACCAAAATTCTGCCCCAAGTGCCAACAAGGCTAAAGGTAAATTTGAGGCCAAGTGTAATAAATGCGGAGGGCCACATAAAGGGAAATGTAAAAGAGATATCCCAAAATGTGCTAACTGTTGAGGCCCGCATTTACCGCAATCTCCTTCCTGTCCCTCTACAATACGGGAAAAAGCTATAGTAGGTATAATGGACACAGAACATTGCAATTATAACACAGCTAAAACCAAAACTGACAATGCCGTCCTATTTAATCAAATAAAGCAACCCAAACTGAACATAACAAACGATTGGCTCAATAACGACAATACCAACAAAACAAACCATCAGGCTGATAAATTCCAAGAACTGGGTGACGTCATCACTCGACTGAACAAATTGATTGAGGATATCAACTTTGACACTATAACACATAAAACTATCTTATCATCAATCAATAATGTTCCCACCCACATTGAGCACCAGATTACAATAAACGACCCTAATAAAAATGGCTAATTCAACTCAAAGGGACTTTATTATATGGCAATGGATTAACGAACTAAAACTCAAAATAATTAACTCTAGCTATAAACCTGACATCACTTGCATTCAAGAAACTAAACTTTCTGCAAATTCGAAAACATTGCCATCAATACAAGGATACTCTCCTGGCTATTTCCAACATCGAAAGGAAGGTCAGGGAGTGGTTTAGCCATATTTACAAAAAACACTCTACCATCTGTTACGCTACTACCTATAACATCCCAGGAAATTAGTAACACACTAATAGAAATACAATCCCTATTAGTCAATACAGGAAACCATCAATTATAAATCATAAACGTATATGACCCAGGAGGGGGTACTTAGCTTAAACATGAATTAGCGTTTAAAGAAATAACCAAAATCATTTGGACCGGGCTTGCAATCATCTGTGGAGACTTTAATGATCATAATAAGCTATGAGGTGGGGAGAGGTGACGGATAGGATGGGTGGAAGAATGGTTCAATGACTCCACCCTTATTATCCTTAATGATGGTGCTAAGACCAGACTTAGTCCGGTCGACGGCACCCTGTCCGCCATTGACCTCACCCTAGGCACACCCAGAGTGGCACAAGTGGCTAAATGGGAGGTGGAGCAATCTGACCCCATGGGGAGCGACCACTTCCCATTAATCACCACTCTACAGATGACTGTTCAGTGCGAACTCAATGATAAAACACCCAGGTGGAACTACTCAAAAGCTGATTGGGAAACTTTACAGGAAATACTCAATAATGTTAGCCCGTCAGATATAGAATACAAAGATACTGACATCTACTATGATAACCTAATTAAGGCCATAACTCAAGCTGCCACGAACTCTATCCCCAAAACTAGTGGAAAACCAAGACAACTTAGTGTGCCATGGTGGACAGAAGAATTTAAACGAACAAGACAGGACAAAATTAGAGCTTTAAATAAATTTAAAAGATCAAATATTACTACTCACTTCCAAGAGTACAAAAATTTCGATAACAAGCTCAAATATCTAATAAAGCAGTCTAAAGAAAAACACTTGGCAAAAATACTGCAACACTATTAATTTTAGAACTCTAAACAAGTGTGGGATAAAATCAGGGCCATAAAGGGAAAGAACATAAATGGCACCACAAAAATCAATAATACCTGCAATCAGAAAGAACAAGCTGAACCATTAGCAAAACATTTTAAAAATATGAGCAGCAATATTATCCACACTACTGAATTCCAAAACCATAGAACTAAAACTGAAATTAAATTCTGCCATCGATTTCAAGACCAGAGACCCATAAATAAATCACTCAACAAAGATATTACCATATATGAATGGTCCCAGGCGCTCAAATCCAAACATGAAATTTCACCTGGGAAAGATCAAATAGGTTACATAATATATAAAAACCTACCTAGCAATATGGTTATGATAATAATAAACATGCTAAACATTATTTGGCAAACAGGGAAGCTACCCAAAAAATGGAAAACAGCGATAGTTATCCCCATTTTGAAACCTAACAAAGATAGGAATAACATTAACTCATATAGACCAATTTCACTTACCAACAATATCTACAAAATCATGGAAACAATTATCACTAACAGACTCAAGCACCACCTGGAGAGCAATAACTTGATATCTCAAAACCAATGTGGTTTTAGAAATAAAAGATCTACTACGGATCAATTAATTAAATTGGAGTCCGCCATTAAATTAGCATTTAATAATAAACAGAGGACTAATAGAAATTTAATTGCGGTTTTTCTAGATCTTGAAAAAGCGTTTGATCTGGTGTGGACCAAAGGATTAATAGCCAAATTAAATCATTATGGCATTACTGGTCGCATATTTAATTTTATACAAAACTTTTTAACAGACCGCAAAATTATAACTAGGGTTGGGGCTACTTATTCTGAAGAACACTCCCTTGAAAATGGGACTCCCCAAGGCAGTGTCCTCAGCCCCACCCTCTTCAACCTCATGATTAATGATCTTGACACTAATCTCGCCTCACCCTCGATAGGATTATCACAATTTGCAGATGATAGTGGACTATGGAGAGCAGGAAACCCCTCCATCCACACTCATATGGCTGAAATGAAAACAAGTCTAAATAACATTGGTAAATGGGCTAACAAATGGGGATTTAAACTGTCGCACCAAAAAACGGTAGCTGTACTGTTCTCACCTTATAGAAAAAAACATATTATACCCCAACCTATAAATTCAAAATAAACAAATTAAATTCGTTAAAGTAGCCAAATTTATGGGTATGTACTATGATGAACACCTAACGTGGGTATCTCATATTGATGACCTAGTTAAAAGGTGCAATCTTGACTTAAACTTACTTAAAAGCCTCAAAGGAACCCAGTGGGGTGCTAACCAAGAAACAATAATGACTCAATATAGAACCTTAATTAGATCTAAACTCGACTATGGATGCCAAAATTACAACACGGCCTCAATAACGCAACTTAATAGATTAGATAAAATATAGAGGAAAGCCCTTCTCATAGCAACTGGGGTATTACCATATACATCTACAGCAGAATTGCAGGTCTTAACAGGAGAACCGCCATTACAGCTTCGAAGGCAGGAACTCATGTTGAGATACGCAACTCGACTGTCCACCCACAATAAAACACACCTCACTCTAGTAGCTATCAACAAATGCAAAATTCCTGTTAGGAAAACTCTTAAAATCATTTGGCAAAATAGTACATGAATTAAATTTACAACTCCCAGTAGATATATTCCAAGTGGAAACTAACCAAATATTTGATAAAAAAAACTTGGAATAATACATCAATTAAAGTAAACATCTCCCTTATAGACAAAGGTAAAAAAGAAAATCAACAACATTATTTAAAAACAGCTGCAATTTAACTAATCAACAACCAATATAAAAACTATACTCATATATCCACGGATGGTTCCAAAATTAACAACCCCTTTAAAACAGCTGCCGCTTGGGTCATTCCAGCACTCAATATCAAAATTGGCAGCCGCCTACCAGATCACTGCTCCATTTACACAGCTGAATTCTGGGCCATCCTGGAATCTTTTAAAATGGATAATAGAAAATAAACCAGATAAGACCTCGATTATTAGTGATTCACTAAGTGTCCTAAAATCAATACAATGCAATAATACTAAATCAAGAGAAAACTTTCTTAATCAGATTAACCAAATAATTAAAATACTCGATACTCAAAACATAACAGTAGAGTTTCTATGGATACCATCTCACATCGACATAAAAGACAGTGAATTAGCTGACCAATTAGCCAAGAGTAAACTCACTGAACCTAATTACATGCCACTAAAGTATAGTCCAACAGAAATTAACAATTTAATCTATACACTGATAAATCAAAAGTGGCAAAAGGATTGGAACCATAATAAACAAGGGAGAGTTTTACATAGTATTGTCAAAGAAGTCAATAGAAATATCCTGATACCCAGGTGCACCAGTTATGAACAATCTAAAATAAATAGGATAATTCTTGGAAAAACAAAATTAGATAATAGATTTGGAAAATATATAGGACCTTTTCCGCACATCATCAACTGCTTCGACTGTAATGTACCTAAAGATCTGTACCATATATTCAATATCTGTAACAATACGCAAAAAGAAAGAGACCTATTTATAACTAAACAATTAGAACTTGCCGCACCAAGTACATATCCAGAAATAATTCAATTATGCAACAAAAACCCTCAAAGAACATACTATAATATAATATAATTGAATTTCTTAGAACTACAGGGCTAATAGATAGAATATAAGTATAACACCATATCATCCATAAATGAAATGAATGTTTTACTGGTACCTAAATATGCATATAAAATAATATTGTTCTAAGGGGAGGGAAGCGTACGGGGCCAAAAGGGATTCGTTACCCTTAAGGGAGCCCACCTACACTATGCTGGGTATAACATTCCCATGGCGGCTCAACAGCAACCAGACCTAATGGAATGGTAAAATAAAAGGAACAATAAAAATAAACCTAAAATAAAAGAAATACATAAAGGTATAAACATCAAGAGCTATATTAACTACCATTTATACAATCAATAAGGCAAGCGTTTCACCTCTCTTTTTTCTCTTATGCTTCTAAATTCTTCCATCTATATAACCCCATTGACAACATCTCATAACTGAGTTTAATATTACGAAGCTATTATAGGCCCCTAAAAAACGCGATACTGCTGTGGTTAAATTATAACCACTAACACGCGCCCCTAACTATGGTCCCAACTAGAGTGTATTAGGTAGTCTCAAAACCAAGACTATCAGGTCCAGCGACACAATGTTGCAACTAAAAACCTTATCATATATGCATAGGTTATGACCCCAAATTAGATCTTATAAGGTAGTCTCAAAACCAAGACTATCAGGCCCAGCAACACAAGGTTGCAACCAAAAATATGCTAATTTAGAAAATGACTTCAAATTCATACACTATAAAGATAGTTAACCCCAAAACTATCAGGCCTTGCAGTAACTTAATAACATCATGCATTAACTAACAATGCAAATAGTTGTCATATGGGGTTATATATTCTATACAAAACAGCACAAAGAATTATAAATTGATAGGGAAAAATATGGAAGCAAATTGACGAAGGAGCAAGGATGTTTAGAGTGAGAATCCAAAACAAGACACCCAAGATGTATACAGGGAATCATCGAGTGAGTACAGGGTCAAGCAAGACACTCAAGAAGTATACAGGGACCAACCACAGGAGCAGAGGGATAATCGGTCACTAACAAGTGATCATGGGATTCTCCAAAAAAAGTCCTTTTAGGGCTATTGTCTTTCATTGCCTTAATAGGGTCTTCCACTTGGTTACGGAAACCCTCCTTGACAAGCTCTGTCCAAAAAGCCTAACTTGATCATTTTCGGACCCACCGCTCAAAATTAACAATCTAATCCTCTCTGACAGTGGCTACCTTTCAAATGACGTTTAGTCAATCAGCAAAAGAAATTGTTAGGGACATATAATATGTACACTTTTGTACTAGACGACTGGCATAGATAGGAACGTAATTTAATTCTTCAACTCTATCATTTGATGAATTGCATCGGTGGCTTACACATCTTGGCATAGGGAAATCCACTAGAAAAACTGGATTGAATTTGAAATAAGCGTACGTACTTTCGACTGGTTGATAGGTTGAGTGCGTGATGGGTCTATTCCCACTCACCCAGGTCTAACATTCATATCATTAGCCCCTTTTTAGGGGTATGATATGACGACCAAATTAAATAGCGCACTCTGTGCGCATAAACGCCAGGAAGATGTGGCACCATTCCATCTTTCCTGGATAAATTAAATCACTGCCATGTAAATAAATGGCAGTGCAAAATAGTGAACATATGACCCTAGTGACCGGTTTCACTTTAAATCCAACTATTCATTCAATGTTTATATTCAGACATTACATTAATAAATATTCAGACATTACATTAATAAATATTCAGACATTACATTAATAAATATTCAGACAAAACATTAAGAAATATTCAGAGATTACATTTAGGTACTTGTTTATATTCAGATATTACATTTAGGTACTTGTTTATATTCAGACAATACATTAAGAAATATTCAGACATTACCTTCAGATAATTATTTATATTCACACATTATATTTAGATACTTATTTATATTCAGACATTACATTTATATACTTATTATATACTTATTTATATTCAGACAATGCATTTAGATACTTGTTATATTCAGATATTACATTTAGATACTTGTTATATTCAGACAATACATTTAGATACTTGTTATATTCAGATATTACATTTAGATACTTGTTATATTTAGACAATACATTAATAAATATTCAGAGATTACTTTCAGATAACTATTTATATTCACACATTACATTTAGATGCTTTTTTATATTCAGACATTACATTTAGATACCTATTTATATTCATGCATTACGTCGAGATGTGCTTTGGTAAAAATTTTCGAACATTAGATTCAGAGGTTTATTTATCTTCAGACATTACATTCAGATGTATATTTATTTTCAGACATTACGTTCAGTTACTAGTTCTGTTTACTTTTAACACGAATTTTCCGTTAAAATGATTCACATCTAGTTCATGAGAACATGTGTATAAACAGGTTTATGAAAAACAATTGATTCATATTTGTTTTATAACACTCTGTTAATTCGATGGGAATAATATTTAAAGTATTCACTGCAATGACATATCCATATCCAGACAACCAATATAATTTTTCCTCAATTTCCTTTCGCGAGTCAAGTTCAAAAAATGGCTGCCAAAATGTTTGTGCAAAACCAAATATTCCAGAAGGCGGGGTTAAAAATGTTTTTCTACAATCCCAGCTATTCAGTAAAGAGGATGCTGCACACTAATTTCGTGGGCTTATTTGGGTAATTAGGATGACATAAATTTATATTTGAACGTGGGGTAATATAAAAAATATGAAACTGCTCATAAAATAGGAAGATTATACATATTATGTTATAAATAGAGGATCTCAAATAGGTAACGATTTAATATTGAATTTATGAAACGAGTTGAATAATATCCAGCGTTTGCAAGTCTTGGCGAGTTTCATAAATTTAATATTAAATCAATACCCATTTGAGATTCTTTTTATCACAGTTTTCATTTCAGTGGAAAATATTTAGGTTGAAGAATGAATAGTTTCGATCATTTTGACAGTCATTGGTTGTGCATAAAATACCGTCCCAAACAATATTGAACTAGTAAAAGTAGTTGTACTTTTAATACAAACTATGAATCAAAAGAAGAAACTTCCATCCGAAGAAATAGACATTCTATAATAACAATTTTTTTTCTTCAAAACAGAATGATCAATTCGATGTGATGCCACATTGATTAATACGATAGGCAATAGGTCTAGTGTATATATATTGACCCTTAAATGTCACTATAAGAACTCATGATGGAAAAGAAAAATTTGCTTCTGATATATGGAACAAACTTTAAGAGCGCTCAATTCTTATCCAGTTCCCAGAAACTTGGATGAATAAAGCAAGGCAAAGTATTTTTCTATGTGAGAGTTATTTCCCTTATATCATGAGTCTCGCAATATTCTCCGTTACAATAATTATGATGATGATGGAAAGTTGTTGTGAGTTGTGGGATCTATAATATATTCCTTGGTCCAGTGAGTATTATCTCAATAGTTTTGCTTTATAATTTTTTAAAATAGAGAAATATTAATTTAGGTTGCCCTTTATCTGAATGTAGTTAGCCATCAAATAATATCTGAATATAGTTGAATAGAAGCCACGATGACCATGTCTGCTCAAACACTGAAGCTTCAGTATGTTGTATATCCTTATTGCCTACGCAGAAACATGTAACATTTACAATTTGGACTCAGTCTTATTATGTATAAGTTACATTCGGAAGAAGAGAAATCCATGAAATTAAAACATAGTTATAATTCAATAATGCAAAAGTATTAGGTGAAAATAAAATGTTCTGCATTCATACCGAAAATATATAACTAGAATACCGGTAAAACATTCAGATCATTGTCCGTTACATGAACTTAAAACTGCTAATGTAAATTTTGGGCGAGGCATTTTTATTGGCTGCTCCAGACAGTACATGGAAAGATGCAGAGAATAAATACAAAATTTATCTTGACCAGGCCATTACAATCCTATGAAGCATGGTAACAATGTGTGATCTTTTTCCGACCGGGTGGCCACAAGAATTTGACCAGAAAGAAAATATAATGAGTTATGTTAACCAAGCAGGAATTTCCTGTTTGCATCAGATATGAGCTCCCAAGAGTTGGGAGACATGAGACCAATAATGATAATAAGAACAATGTAGTTTTAAATATTCTCTGAAAGGTCCTGTTGATTAATTTGTACTTTTTTGGTTAGATCTTTTACAGCAAAGCAACATATACATGATGCCAGGGACACCACGGTGGCTGACACAGACCTTTTCGGTCGTGAGTTCGGCACACTAAACACTGTGTGTGTGTGTGTGTGTGTGTGTGTGTGTGTGTGTGTGTGTGTGTGTGTGTGTATGTGTGTGTGATTTAGATTTTTAACGTACCTTTAACAATCGTCCAGTCATATCGCTACGATGTCTGCAGTGTGGCAGTTTAAAGTGATGTCTTGCACTGGCGCATCATGTCCCACACAGTTACATTATCCTGACACCAGGCCGACCAGTCCTAACACAAACCTCTTGATGCTGAACGCCAGGCAAGGCAGCTGTTAGTACCATTTTTGTAAGTCTTTGGTATGACTCGGATCGGGATCGAACCCACGACCTCCCGTATCCGATGCGGACGCTCTAACCACTAGGACCACCAGAGCGGTCCCCTTAAGATAATATCCAAGCAACTTCTCTCCTTAAATTGTATATAGGGAGCAAATTTGGAATTTCTCTTTGTACACAGATGGAATTAAAACAAAATTAGCACAGATTCAGCTAGGCGGGTGGGGTGGGGTGGGGCAGATATATGTGATTTTTCTTTGCACGAGGAAAGTGCTTTATCTCTTCTGTTTTTGAAGATCAAATCGTAATGTCTTTTCAAGTTTAACATGAAATTGGTAATAAGAAGCTTTCAAAGCATTTATACGTGCAAAACAAGGCCTTGGTGACTAAAGTTAGATAAATGGAGCCACCATTGGATGGCCTAAAAGCTTGACAACACAATTTCAATTGACTCGTCGTCACCATACAGTAACGATACAGAATTTCAGCGTTAACCATTAGCAGCATTTGAACGTGTCTTTATGGATTTAGTACAGACAATCATGATGAAGAGTGCACCATAATCATGTGAACTTGATCCAATTCCAACAGCTCTGCTGCTTGAGTGCTTAGATCCAATATTGCCTTCACTAACTGATGTTATTAATACCTCTCTCATCCGGGGAATTTCCATCATTTTTCCAAAACTGTCACTGTAACCCCTCTGCTGAAGAAACCAACACTCAACCATAACGATTTAAAGAACTACTGCCCAGTTTTTAATTTTCCGTTAATATAAAAATTCAAAGAAAAAGTTGTTCTAATCCAATTTGTATCTCATCTGAATTCTAACAGTCTCTTTAACAATGTACAGTCTGCATATCGCCCTTGCCACAGTACCGAAACTACTATTCTGAAAGTAGTTAATGACAATCTCTCTGCTTTAGATAGCGGAAATATTACAGTCCTCGTCCTCGTTGTTTCGTCTGCAGCATAATTACACACTAGACCATGATATATTAATTCACCGTCTCCAGCATGTCTTTTGCATTAACAATACAGCCTTACTGTGGTTCGAGTACTACTTAGTCAACAGGAGAAAAATTGTATCTGCAAATGGAATACACTCCAGCCCATTTGATCTCTGTTCTTGCTCCTATTCTTTTCATTCGATACACTCAGCCGCTCTCAAGTTACGTTACGGATCACTGTCATCTCACCTCTGTCTGTGTGGGTTCGAATCTGCTAATGATTCTGCTAATGCAGTTATGTGAGAAAGCTTGCCAGTAGCTTATCGTGGGTCATTGGTTCTTTCTGGGGTTTTCCCGGGCTCTTCCTCCACCAATAATACTGGCCGCCATGTATAGCCTATCGTGTGCTGAAAAATGGCGTTATACCCTAAAACAACAAAAAAAAAACAAAGCTCTCAAGTGTCATAGATCACCATCCAGTGTAGTACCAATTGTACGCTAATGACACCAAAATATACAAATGTATGTGTGGCAGACATTAAAGGTTGTTGTGTTTAAGACATTTTACCATAGAATTATTTGTGATGACAGCAATTCCACATCCACGAGAGTGGTAGGGAAACGACTTAATGGAGTAACCTATAATCCGCACACTTGGGCTCATCGCCTGATGTTTTAGCCATGTTTTTGTCAGGAAGAAGACGTAGATATATGATGTGATTGCTGGTGGATGAAGATAATTAGCATGGAATGAAGAGGGTGCAGAACCATATCACTTCGTTTTAATTTGTAGACGGCAAGCAAGTATTCTCAAGACACATTTTGGTTTTTACTGATAAAATGGGTGCCATGGATTACAAATGTTGTTTCACGTGAATTATATATTTAAAGAACTACAAGGCAAACTGATACAAATTATTCATGACTGTTGCAAACTAAAATAACTTGCATCCATTACAGCTTTGTATCGATTCTTAATTTCTTGTATCGATATTATTATCGCTACCGTAAAAATATCGATGTATCGATATATCGATGAATCATTTCACCCCTTCTAACGAGTTTTTAATAGGTTGTATCTTCCATTTCTTTCCAGTTTTCACTGGTCCGTTTGCTGCAAATTATAGTATCATTCATAAACATCGTCGCATGAACTAGACGAGAATCCGCTGAGATGGTTTTGTTTTCTTCTTCACGGATGTTCGCTCGTGTGTGTGTGTGTGTGTGTGTGTGTGTGTGTGTGAGAGAGAGAGAGAGAGAGAGAGAGAGAGAGAGAGAGAGAGAGAGAGAGAGAGAGAGAGAGAGAGCAAATTTAATATTAAATAATTCAACACAGATTTACATAATACAGAAGCGATAACCAACTGTTTAAACAATATTAGCATGTGCGTAAGTTGTATTACAAATTAGGGTTATGTACGACTTTTTCTTTGAAGATGATCTTTATGCAAAATTGGTGTTTTGGACCGTGTTTGGTAAAATGGGGGGTTCTTGATCCCTTTTTGATGCATGGGGTTCTTTGTATGACCAGATCTTGTATTCACAGTGTATGTTGGACTAGTTTTAGTTAATTGTTAGATGTTGTTTATCATTAGTAAAACATAGGATAAGGAAACATCGCTTCCAGAAACTTTTTCAGGGGCATCAGTGCTACCACCGTGACCATGGATAGCATCGTCGCCAGATATACCATTGTTACATGAGACAGTCATACATATAACTATATTGCTATGAAGGATACGCAAGATATCAGTTAAATTATAAAATTTTATATATTGTATCTGTCTATAAAATTTTATAATTTAAATTGATATATTGTATATCCTTCATAGCAATATAATTATATGTATTACTGTTTTTCTCTAGTTTATTTTATTATTTTATTAATTCAAGTTTCACTAGAGACTCGTGTATCTTACATATCCTGTCATATAGAATTGTATATAATTGTTATGATGATGCATATCATTTATGACGTTACGTAATGATGTAATTGTTGTTTTAAAATAAAAGACGTCATCCGTTACTTTCAAATCATTTAGTGCCTGAAGAAGCATAGATTAATATGCGAAACTAGTTGCACAGAATTTTCGGCGTTTGTGTTGTATTTTTATCACAATTGTTACACGAGGAGACAAATGACTATGCTGATATTTTGAAATGTTTTGATGAGGATGTGACATGGGCTAATTAGGATATGAGTTAAGTTCCGGATATGATTTTTTAGAGGAGGACGACGACGAAGATGGCCAGCGGAGTAGAAGATGGTATAGCCATCTGAGTCCTACGCAGCGATGCAAGCAACAATATCATATTAGAAATAAGCTGAAGCTTTTTAACGTGACTGCGGCACAAATAGATCAAGTTTGATATTTCTGTGTTTGTTGTGATTGAAATGGTTCACGACCGCTGGTAAACTATATAAGTTTTGGTTGGAATTATCAATGGTAAATGTCTTCTACATGCGGTGTTTAAGATTTCTATTTAACCTCTTCACGAGTGCAGCGTTGACTTGATTTGTAATGCTGTACAAGTCCACTTTAACTTTTTGAAGTCAGTCCGAGACTGTTTTATTGTAAAATTCGATGCAATCATCGACCCACAAGTGTATGGATCTGTGCGCACCCATAATACTATCCAACAACTCAAAGATAGTTTCCTTTCTACTTTTCAGAGGAACATCCCATGCGTACTTGCTAAACACATCGATGACCGTCAACAGATAATCTAAATGATCGTTGTAGAAACTGTAATCTCTCATATCGGCGAGATCATCTGACCAAATGTCATCCGTGGTCAAGCAATAACCTTAAGATGTGGAAAACGATTACACAGAGCTTTAAGTAGCTATTCAGCCACTATCCCCATTATCTGCGTCTTGGACGCTGGCGACTTTGTAGCTAGCGACTCCATTGTTGACAGCAACAAAAAACGTATGATTAGATTATATGAAGCTACTCACAAGAGCAATAGTTCCCTAACATTTCTTGGCTTGAGCCCTTTTCAATTCTTTAAGCATGACTTCGTCGAATTCAGATTTGTGGTCGGGGTGACTCCTATAACAAATATCATGCTCCCGTGCAATGGCACCCACGCCAGTACAAAGCTTTTGGACCGTTGCTCATGAACTGAAAACATTCATGGCTATTAATACGTCTGGCTACATTTAATGTCGTTTCTCTCGGTGATGATTTCAGCGCGATCGTCGACATAGTGTGGTCATTTATAGAATATAAACAGGAGATAGTATCGACGTGGATCTTTGTCGGAGTGAACGTATCTAACGTCTAAATATCAGCCACGGCTTGGAGCTAAATATGTCAAACTCCCAAAAAACAGTTTAAATTACTTATCTGGATACGAGCAATCTTTTTATTGGGTTATGTCGTAGCCACTTCCCGTGGGCGGTTTCATTACATAAGAACAGTTCCATTTGTGCATGAGCGTTCAGTCGGTTACGTCAACGTCGTTCGTTGAGGTCAATCGGATCTAACCTGATCACCTGCACGAGTTCCACAACGTTTATCCGTTCAGCGCTGGAAAAATGTCTGGTCGGCTATGATATACTGTCTCAAGAGCAGATAGCGGAGAAGGACGAGTTCGGTCTAGAAGACGCCACAGCAAAACAGCTTGTGCCGAATCTCATAAACAAGACCAAATACATATAACATATAAACGACTGCTCCATCTGACTAAAAAACACTGACTGATGTTAGAAAAAGTTTAACCCGCTTTAAAATTTAATCAGGTCCCATGGACGAAAAGTTATATTGACCACGGGCATCGATTAAGATTTCTTCAAGTTTATAAAGAACAGCGTCTTCGGCAAAGACCACGAGAAGCATTAAAAAATGGAAGAAAATGAAATCGTCAACGATGTGAGTCGCCGAGATAACGTTGTCGCGTCAGACGCTTTCGTCCACATTGAAATCTTTGACCAACGTCTGGTAGTAGTCGAATCCAGAAAAACACGCCTGAAATTCGAGAGACCTGAGTACGCTGAAGCCGTCATTCTCGATCTTTCCAAGCTGCTCATGTTTTATTTCCATTATGACGTTATCAAGTCGCGCTATGGTGATTCCGCTAACAGACAATGATTCGCTCATTAACGAGTTTCAAACGAGGATCTTTATCAGGATATGTTTGATCACAAAGAAGTTTCCGATCTCAGTGATTACAAATGACATAATCAGTTTTCCAGCGCAGACAATAAAAAATGGTCATAGGAAGGTTCAAGGCAGAGTTTATCGGTCCAAAACATCCTGTAAGGATGGACACGAGCGCTGTGAAGAAAAAGGCTAAATAAATTAAAAGGCCGTCGTCAGTAAAATTTCATCGAGACGCCCTCGATAGTGGTCTCCGCTATTTACACGAATAAAAACTTTCAAATATGTCCGATACGGGATTTCCACGCTGCTGGTCAACATAAAGGTATTATGTCCCTTCGACGAGAAACGATACTGCTCCGATAGCGTTTCAACGATGGTGTTTGGACATAAAAACGTCAGGCCATCTCAACATTTATGTTCACTCTATCATCGCTACATTTTCCAGAACCACGATGGTACAGAATCCACCATCCAGTGGTCAAGAACTTCCATTGTTTTCTCCTTAGAATACGTTTAATACAGAACCCACATATTTTACATTAAGAAAGAATAATGGATTTCATACCTCTGGTCCAAAACCCTAATCTCATATCTCATCAATCACCACATACCTCATCTGGTCCAGAAAACCCATGGATATTATCATCTCATAGTTCAGCTGTACAGAACCCCACATCATATAAATTAACAGTGGTCTCCTACGTTTGGTCTCGAATCCCCATGCATCATCTTAAACGTTCAGAGCCCTTATCCCATAAGATGACTCTCTTCTTAAATTTTGTCTAGAATCCCAATGTTATGTTCTACTTGCGTATTAATGCGCCATGGGCGAATCATAATTTGATAAACCAACAGTATTAGTATATCAATTCGCTTCATATTATACCAACACTTTTTAAGTATATAGAAACGTGTGTGTGTGTGTGTGTGTGTGTGTGTGTGCGCGTGCGCGCGCCAATTTCGCCCATACCACTCCGGCGGCCTAGTGATTAAAGTGTCCGCCTCCGATGCGGGAGGTGGTGGGTTATAACCATGACTGAGTTATACCAAAGACTTAAAAAATGGTACACAGCTGCTTCACTTGACGCTCAACAGTAAGAGGTTAGTGTTAGGACTGACCCGGATAATGTGACTGGATGCGACATCATGATACATATCTGCAACATGATGCCCCAATGATGGACATCACTATAAACTGCAACACTGCAGACATAGTAGCGATACAACAGAAAAAAGTGTTTAATGCTACATTAAAAATCCAAATCACACACCAGTTTTACATATGAGGACTTAAATCGGTGACGATTTCCAACCCGAATAAAAAAAAATGATGCTACTGTGGTCGCTACGACTATGACTTGAAAACTAAATAATCCTACTTATCGAAAATTAAAACCATCAATTCTTATTTTAATCTGAAAATCAGGAATATCTCTTATCTGCAATCACGCGTTTCAACTGCGTTGCCAGTATACAAAATAAGTGTCAAGCATACTATATCTAATATTAAGTAAATCAATGCACTGTCTTTTTCCTTTTCTGTCAAAGGTAACAACATTATGATCTTAGTTATGGTGACTGCCTTGTCATTGAGTTGCTGCTACTTAACGACACTAGAGCCAAAGTCTATACACAACAGTCCTGCAGGGCAGCGTCCAGGGTGGCAGAAGGAGAGGTAGACAGAGAAAAAAGTGGACTGACAACATCACTGAATGGACCAGGAAAAGTTTTGCGGAGAGACAGGCTTTGGCACATGATCGAGACAAGTGGAAGAAATTGGTCAGATGTTCAACAGCAATGCACCTCGAAAACCACAATAGGTCAAGAGACTAATGATGATGATAATGATGCAACTTAACGTTAGCAAAATCGATTCTCATTGGTGAACTGATCTTTCATTAAAATAGTCAATGTTTGCTAAATAATAGAATTTCGATTATTCACCGCGTAACAATTTCGTGTATGACATTGCGTTGTTGTTATAGGGTTTAACGCCATTTTTCAGCACAAGATAGACATTGACATCAAGTTGGTTACTTATTCCTTATTCCTTATTCCCGATTGAATAAGGAATAAGTAACCAGTTACCGATTGAATAAGGAATAAGTAACCAGTTACTTATTCCCGATTCAACTTTTTCTACATGCGTTTGGTTACTTATTCCTTATTTACATCCAGTTGGTTTTCATTATTTATTCACAGTTCCATAATTAATTGGTTATAACTCACTTATTGCAGATTAAAAATCCTTCATCGCATGCATTGGTGTTGGTCTAACCCAGTTAAATAAATAATTGATGTCAGCTATATAAAGCTGACTAGAGACAAATCACCGACTGTGTGGAGGAAGAGGTTGGGATATTGATGGGTGTACATAATTAGTAATTTGAGATAGGATTATTAGTTGTGTTAGATGTTGGTGTCTCGTCCTGTTGTGCATGGCGCGATTTATTATTAGTATTTGTGTTCGAAAAGCTTTCTAATAACTCAAGTAAACGTGAAACCACAACAAAAACAAAAACCATACGAGTGTGAAATTGGAGATTTCTCTTATGTGTTCATAATGTGCTTAAAGAAATCTTTGAGTTTAAAAAGCCTTCCGATGACATCGATTGTTGTCTTGAAGTCCGTGGAACTGGGTAAACAAGCATACGGGTAGGTGTATGAAACATTCTCAGTGTGAGTCAAATCCAATAATACTTAGTGTGAATTAACCCGTACTTCAACGATTTCGATTGCAAGTTGTGCTGGATATTTTATATTCATGAATCTGTTCCAACATAAGCCAAATTTATTTAATAAATTTGTTTAACCGATTGCCAAACATTGGGGCTACATTAAGGGGGTGGGGGTGGATACAGAACATACGGCACGACAATAATATCTTACTTATACAGGTGGGCCACTTCTCTTTAATACGTTTTGACAAGTGACGTTTCACAGACATTTTATCTTTTCGGGCCAGTAAAGAAGTCCTGATGAATGTCATCGAGAGGAATCAGTCATAAAAGGGGCAACCTGTGGGGACCGGGTATGAAAAAGATCCACAATTTGGATCGATTAAATAGATAGTAATTATTGAACACCTAACTACAATATATTGATTTCAACGCCTCTCGGACAATATGCAGTTAGGTATTTCTCCCAAATACAGAAAACGTTTTTAAAAAAGTCGTGTAGCCGAAATTTTGGAATTCATAGATTAATATAATGTAATAAATTTGGAGTATGCGCATTGGATAGCGCCCCGTTTTTAGCAATTCTTAGACTTGTGTGATTATTGGGATTATGCGCCATGAAAATATTCCTAGCGCGAAATAATTCACCAATTACTAGGGGCAAACGTCACAGAGTCGAGTGTAAGTAAGTCAGAATCATGCCATGGTTAGCTAGTAGTGAATTTAGGTTCCATCCGAATGACTGTCCCTGCTGTAACATAGTCCATATTAAAATCAATTGTGGTAAAATAGAAGTGTGGCTGAGATGGCAATATATATAGTATAAAAGAAGTAAATTACACAATTAAATCAATAAGTAGGGACATTGTAGGGACTGTTTGAGTGTCCATAGTGGAAAATAGCAGTAGTTATGAGAGTAATACGCCGGAAAAAGGGAACATTAACTGGCCTAGGGTGGCGAATTAACCATGCCAATGTTACTAAACGGTATCAATAATTTTTACTCATGGGAACCTTACCATCATCAGATTTCCTGTCCGCTAGTCGTTAATATCATAGAAAATAAACTGGTATCCCCTTTCTCATTGTGAACTATATTAATCCGCCACCCTAGCCCAGTTAATATTCACTTTTACCGACGTATTACTCTCATATATCTACTGCTATTTTCCACTATGTTCACATATAGGTATCTACCAAGTCCCTACTTATTAATTCCATTGTGTAATTGACTTCTTTTCTACTATATATATATTGCCATCTCAGCCACACTTCTATTTTACGCCATTAGATTTTAATATGGACTATGTTACAGCAGGGACAGTCATTCGGATGAAACCTAAATTCACTTCTAGCGAACCATGGCCTGATTCTGACTTACTAACGCTCGTCTCCGTGACGTTTGCCCCTAGTAATTGGTGAATTATTTCGCGCTAGAAATATTTTCATGGCTCAGAATCCCAATAATCACACAAATCTAATAATTGCTAAAAACGGGGCGCTATTCAATGCGCATACTCCAAATTTATTACATTATATTAATATATGGATTCCCAAAAATCAGCTACACGATTTTAAAAAAAAAAAAAAAACGTTTTCTGTATTTGAAAGAAATACCTAACTGCATGTTGTCCGAGAGGCGTTAAAATCTATATATTATAGTTAGGGTTTCAATAATTACAATCTATTTAATCGATCCAAATTGTGGATCTTTTTCATACCCGGTCCCCACAGGATGTCACTTTTTTGGCTGATTCCTCTCGATGACATTCATCAGAACTTCTTTACTGGCTCGACAGTATCACTTACAGATAAAATGTCTGTGAAACGTCACTTGTCAAAACTCATTAAAGAGAAGTATTGGCCCACCTGTATAAGTAAGATATTATTGTCGTGCCGTATGTGCTGTATCCACACCCACACCCACCCCCTTAATGTAGACTGGCAATCGGTTAAACAAATTTATTAAATAAATTTGGCTTATGTTGGAACAGATTCATGAATATAAAATATCCAGCAGAACTGGATGAGGTACGGGTTTAATTCACACTAAGTATTATTGGATTTGACTCACACTTAGAATGTTTCATACACCTACCCGTATGCTTGTTTACCCAGTTCCACGGACTTCAAGACAACAGTCGATGTCATCTGAAGGCTTTTTAAACCCGAAGATTTCTCTAAGCACATTATGAACACATAAGAGAAATCTCCAATTTCACACTCGTATGGATTTTGTTTTTGTTGTGGTTTCACGTTTACTTGATTCATTTGAAAGCTTTTCGAACAAAAATACTAATAATAAATCAGATTGGGACCTTCCTTTCAAATGTTTTTTTTTTTTTTAAATTATTGTTGTATTCTTGCTATTACCTTTCGTCGGGGGTGGGGCATTGTTTGGATGCGATTGTTGTGGAGGACAAATATTTTCCAGCTAGAAAGAAAGCCCAGACCACTTCCCCACATCGAAAATTTAATTGTCAGACCCTCACATATAACCATCTCTCTACAAAGACAATTAACACTGAAAATAAAACACACGTACGATACGATTAATTATACCTTAAGTATTGACTGTTCAAATTATCAACACAGGTTATTTTCTTTATATAAAGAATACTTGTAAGCTATCTGATATCATAATTTAATTACCAAGACAGACGGGCTGCTATAGATATTACAATAGATTTATGGGTACAGGAAATCGATGATCTATGTTCATAAAGAAAACCTCGATCTATGGCAAATTGAATTTTCCATTTAAATAAGTCCAACTGTAACCCTGTCCATGTATCAGCTGGGCAACGTGCCATTTGTTGAAATCTCCTTTGCACTGAACTAACTGCCCTCAAGATCAAAGAAAAACAAATTTTACGAAATTTGATCAAACCTATCTGTGATACTAATGACAAATTTACAGACCAATACTCCCAAATGTTTTACATTAAAATGAGAGTTCTAAAAACAATTGCCCATACATACATACATACATACTCTCTCTCTCTCTCTCTCTCTCTCTCTCTCTCTCTCTCTCTCTCTCTCTCTCTCTCTCTCTCTCTCTCTCTCTCTCTCTCTCTCATCCACACACTGCGCACAAATTCGATTCGTACAAAGTGTTATTTCTTGTTGGGAATGCACTAACACGTAAACATATTAATATAAGTATCGTTATATGTCATTAAATTTTTCTGGTATATCTTAAAACTAACACACATTTCTTTCTGTGACCAGCCCTTAATGTAGTTATGTTTAATAGCCAATCAACGAGAGAGAGAGAGAGAGAGAGAGAGAGAGAGAGAGAGAGAGAGAGAGAGAGAGAGAGAGAGAGAGGGAGGGAGGGTATAAAAGCGTGTGATACCTGCCTGATATAGCAACCTTCAGTCATAATAAAATCACGAGAAAACCGAGCAGAGATCTAATGCACACACACGCGTGTTGCACTTGACCCCGGACAGCTTGTTTGGTCAAGGTTGTCTACAATTCAACGAAGCGGTCGATGCCCTTTAAAAGTTCCTGATATGCTAATGACCAGTTCAGGGTCTGAAAAATGCGTGTAAAGATTAAGAATTGGCCGAAAACCGCGTGTTTACGATACGTAATCTCTTGACAGCACAACATGTTGAATCTAAAAGTACATGCGGCATATTTACCTAACCAGGTTACATATTTCACAATTTGACACAATTATACGATAAGAGATGATATTGACATATTTCAATGAGAGAGAGAGAGAGAGAGAGAGAGAGAGAGAGAGAGAGAGAGAGAGAGAGAGAGAGAGAGAGAGAGAGAGAGAGAGTTAAATCAATGGGGAGGGGGAGCGCCTGAGTGGTCGAGTGGTCTAAAGCGCTCACCGTTACGAATTACTGCCATCTCACCTCTTTTGCCCCTCCCCGAAAAAATTTAAATGGTGTCCCTGTCGCTTATGCTTGTGCGTTGATGCTCTGACCTCGGTAATACCTTGCATAGACGTATTATCAGTTCGTCAATACATAATTTGCTCAACCCGATATAATGTGGGTGCTTCATTTCACGTTATAAAGAGTGAATCGCAAATATTCATATTTTCGGTGCTGTGGAAACTCTTTTGACAACGGACGTACATATAGAACTCATTTTAAAGAGCATGTTTAGAAATTCTTATATAATGATATGCTGACCAAAGCACTCAAGGTCACATGTTACTATCATTACATCTGCATAAAATGAATGAAAAGTCATCATATCTACACAGAGTGACATAGCTAAACTCTGGTTTCCTCATTACCAAATTCCTACACTGTTAATTGGAAGCTTAGAAGAAGATCTTTAAACAATTCTTTCCAAACAGACATTGATACTGTAGACACTTCTCATTCAGGCAATTGAAGCTGGTCATCATCACGCGAAACATGACATAATCTCATAATATACCATCAGCCAATCAAGTTACTTTTCCAAATTTTGAACGTGGTGTGTGTGTGTGTGTGTGTGTGTGTGTGTGTGTTCAAATAGTTTTATACCAAACTTTCATATGCCGGAAATATCAGGTTAGCTATGCGATGGTATGATTGAACTGAGACAACAAATTCGATACAGATGCGATAGATAGCTCAAGATAGATGGTTAATTCATATCAATAACTGTGGAGTGCAAGATAATGAAAGTTAGTATACTGTCGTCTGATAGAGGGATATGTGACGGTGTATTAACTTTCAAACCTTTAGTTATCGCTATCCAACCATTACAAACGGTCCAAGAGTCGATGTATATGATTATTTATCTCTTGAATATTTCACCTTCTTGACCTTTGTGATGCTCTGTTTCAACACCATACTGTGATCACATTATGAGAAACAGACATGCTCTAATAGGCACCAGTAAATTAAAACATTTAACTAAAAGCTCAATGTTATTTTTAGAGGTACGCGGTATTACTGGTATATCGCGTGTTGTTTTCTTCCGTGGTACGTACCTATCATGGTACGCTTTCACAGTACCGGTATAATTGGTAGTTTTCTTCCGTGGTACGCACCTATCATGGTACGCTTTCACAGTACCGGTATAATCGGTAGTTTTCTTCAATAAAGAGTTTATGTCAATCTTTTTACAAACTTTATGATATTAACAGCAAGTGTTTGTTTTACGTTACAAAATAATTCAATTTTTTAAAATACAAAACAGTTGTATTTGTCACAAATTAATTTTGAAAGTAACACACATAAATGAGTCCTAATCCTTTAATCATATGTTTGACACGTGTCACCAGCGTGGTTTGGATTTTTCAAAAAACATTTCTGATAATAATTTTTTAAAAATGTGCTTTTTCAGCGTAAGTCATTGTGTTAAGGACATGTATTCCATTGTAAGACTGCATACCATAACAAGAGTTTTGAAGAGCAGTTGTTTTATTTTTGAATTTTGTGTCATTCCTCAAGATCGCTAAAAAAAATCTAATTTGTTGAGTCACTGTTTTATGTTTACTGGCCCACTCTGATAAATATCTTACTCGGGTGCTTACGTTTCACTCGAAGTTTCCCTGCCTAGTATGTAAAAAAAATAAATAAACTTAGCTGGTAATTATGAGTGGTAAATTGTGGACTTCAGTGTCAACATTTCCTGTTATTATCAAATCTCTCAAATGTCATCCCAATGTCTTTTACACTTTTACAGGGTGTCAGCTACAAGGTAAGCTTACTTAACTCCGCTTTAGTTACTGTACTGATTTTAAATTAAAACCTACAAAACTACTTACAAATTTATACTTACCATTGATATTTTGGGACGGGCTACGATTTTTTTAAAAACTGATATATTACATTTTATTTTATCTCAGGAAATCTTTAAATTAAATTAAATAATGGATTATATATGGTATTATTCTGCTACAACTCGAATCATATTGACATACGAAATTTTTCGTTAAAGAGTGACAGGCCTTTGTCTCAAAAACATACAATTGTTGGTCCCTAATGCAACTGCTGTATCCGTATATCGGCTTATTCAGAAATATTATTCGCGGTCATGAGGACTAGTTACTTTTGGTTTCTAGTAAATCATGTAAGATTATAGTTACAAAAGAGAACACAATATTTATACTCATTATTCGTAGTCCAACCTGATAGACTGATAGTAAACGGGATTGGGACAGACAAAAGTACGCACGGCTGAAGACCGCGATATGTTGTAACGAAGTCAGTGGCTTAGCTAGGCAGGTGAGACACTACTAGATATTAGAAGGAAAGACCCGAATGAGTCTCCTATTTTTATATAAAACTGTCCAAAAGAAATATATGCGCCATTATTATTATTATTATTATTATTATTGTGTGTGTGTGTGTGTGTGTGTGTGTGTGTGGTTCTATCTTGATTGGCTGGATACAACTGCATTTAACAAACATTACACCTTTCAGCACTTCAAACATTAGCAACGTGTAAACAAAATCGCATATCTAACAACACTGACGCAGGCTCATCGATCTGAACAAAAGAAGAGAGATTTGATATATTTAAAGAATTTTTGGCTTGTAAAGAACAAAGTGCAATGTTTGTATTCAAGAGATTATAACAATACATTTGTCCACAAAGTTCAACAAAAATACGCAGTAGTCCCATTAAATTAAGAGTTTCTATGCGTTTTTGTCAACTGCACAAAAACAGTAAACGATTAAAGTGACGATGATCAAACTGAACATTACACGAATGATATATTATTGATCTGGCATTAAAACATGTTTGGTACCGTACATACACGAATGATGCGATCTGGCATTAAAACAAGTTTGGTACGGAACATACACGAATGATGCATCAATCTGGCATTAAATAACGTTTGGCACCGTACATACACGAATGATGCATCGATCTGGCATTAAATAACGTTTGGCACCGTACATACACGAATGATGTATCGATCTGGCATTAAATCACGTTTGGCATGATACATACACGAATGATGTATCGATCTGGCATTAAAACAAGTTTGGTACGGTACATATACGAATGATGTATCGATCTGGCATTAAAACAAGTTTGGTACGGTATATACACGAATGATGTATCGATCTGGCATTAAAACAAGTTTGGTACGGTACATATTCTAAGAAATGAATTTTGCTGCTATCAAAATTGTCCCCCCTCCCACACCCGGTAAACAACCTTACAGACCGTTTGATCCCGTGGATATCCTCAATTTGACATGTCATTCAATTCGTGATCTTGGTCAATACACTATGTATTCTGGCCAAACGACTTCAAATGAGCGCAATAGAAAATACACGTTGTTTTACTTATAACTGACAGGAGTACCTAAATTAAATTATTTTAATTACAAATAAGTACATGTACAGCAAGCAATTTAATATTTGTTAGATTCCAAAAATATGAACGTCCAAAAGATTAATATTTAGTTTTGAATTAAATCCCTAAATATATATTTGTAAAGTTAGTTTTGAAAAGATAATCACAGCGGTGTGAAGACACCAGCGATTGTGTTGGAGGACAGCTTCTGACAGTTTAACACCTAATCGCGTAACAATGTAAGAGTACACATGAAAATAACAACTCCCTTTTACATCATATATTATATTTGTAATTGTACCAAGTGCAAATTTCATGAATTTTGATTGACTGACATCAATTAACAGACCAACAATGTAATTTTCATATAAATATCATATCTACAGCAATGGGTAATACGCTCTTCCGGTGCGTTTTTTAAATAAATTTTTTATAGTTTGTACTTAATACATGTACAAACGGCAAAGCCTTTAGTTATTACGTATATGACAGTCGCAATAGTACCTTAGGAAACTACCAGATTAGCTGGTTGTTGTTGTTTTCGGGTTTAAACAAGGGATCTCAAATATAAAGCAAACTGGGGTCCACATGAGGGTATTTTTGATGACCAAAGGGCCGCACCCACTTTCTTATCTCTCATGACACCTTGTGATGCCAATCATTTTGCGAGCCACATGATACGGCTTGGCGGGCCGCATGTGGATCGTGTGTTTGATGACACACATACACACACACACCCTCCCATTTAAACTTAGAAAAGTTTCCAATACTCTGAAACTTTGCTCTGGAATAGTATTCCAGTTGAGATTAGAAATACCCACTCTATTTCCATCTTCCAAACCCAATATATCCAGTGGCTTCTGAGATGCTGCTGAATTAAATAAATTCCTTGTATGAGGGCCTCAAGGTAGATTAGTTCCTAGCTAATTGTGTTACCCTCTTAAATAAAGTCATTATTATTATTATTATTATTATTATTATTATTATTTATTATTATTATTATTATTAAACTTCATTTTTCTGCGCATGTTAGACTAAACATGGCGGCCGTAATTAGGGGTGTAGGAAAAACATGGAAACACAGCGGTGATATCCACTGACCCACGGGAAGCTATTGTGTGAATTCTAGGACAGTAAGTTTATGTTGGATTTCTTTTTTTTAATTAAAAAAAATATGACCACATGAGATTGTACAATTGGTACATTTTGAAATAAAGATTTTGATTTAACCATCTATCATAATTTGACGTATAAACGAAATGCATCCACAAAATACAAAACATTCGATCAAGTTAAATCATTTACTAAACCAGATAAATTTCCGGATACAACAAACTCTCATATACATTATTTACAAAACAACCGTTCTACACTCGTTTCAATGCTTTAACGAGACAATTAAACGAAACAGTCACATACATGTACTGTTTTTGCAAGAAAGTCTAACATACCCTTAAGTTTTAACAATGAACTGTATTCCATTCCGAATGGAAACGTTTCTGGAAGTTTTCCATTGCAAAATGGTTTGCACTATCAAATATGATTGTTATATGTCTTGCCTGTGTGATTTTCTTTAGGCGTGCCCTACATTAGGTACATATTCATCTTTCCCAATCAGAGTCATTAAGGCAACTTTAAAAGTCAAGCTGCTACACGCCTTATCAGTCAAGAAAAAAAACATCCGGTTGAAAATGATGATGCCGATGAACCGCTCGATGATGCTACATCTTTTTCATACTTGTTACCAAGGTAACTGAACATCAGATTGCAAATGATGATACCGATGAAACGCTTGATGACCCTACATCGGTTTCGTACTTGTTACCAAGGTAATTGGCAGTTTCAGTTAGTTTGTGTAACACACTGAATAGTCCCCTCAGATGGTATGTGAAAGCCGCCGCAGTTTTCCTGGCAGCATCTGCCGTCTCCTCGTCGAATCCGATGTCTTCCCGAGTTTTACTTTCTCCATTTATCAGCTCCGTCCTAATTGCGTTTAACATGATGTAACAGTTATACAAGTCCGTTCCTGGAGCCACTGTTGGTAAAAGGGCCATGTTATTATTTTCCTCCGAAATTTCTGGACGAGTTTCTGTGGTAACTTCCATGTCACGCAGCCGACTTGGAATCATTATCCGCGAATTCATGTTATTCACAGCCGTAACATATTTGTTCAGTGTCACCAATAGAGAATTTTGTCCGTTGATCATTATTACGTTGTTGTTTTCGTTTGCCATGGCTGAAAATGTATCTCGGTGGGTAAATAATATTACTTCTGTCAGTTGAAAATCAAAACTAAAATAATGTACACAAACATCTGTTTAAGCTGTGTTGTCTTATTCACTATTTTGGAAGCCTACGGTGAATGTAGAGCAGATATACAATTTATCAGCCCTTAATAATATGAGTTGTTCAACACTATTACAAAGCTTTGAGAAACTATAGTTATTAACAATATCACTTCTGTTTCTTATCTGCAACTGAAATAATGTTAACCTTAACTTACAATAAGTTAAATACCTTTTGCAGTAATGGACTCTTCCGTGCACAAGGTCATACAATATATACGGATTGGTCGAGAGGCATGATCATGCGATGACTGATACTACGATGTCATGGCCACCACGTACGGTATAGGATGTTTGCATTGGTAACCAACAAACAAAAACACACATGTAATGAATGTTTCAGTAGGTGGTATGGGTAGTTCAATAAGTTACTAAAAATGGTTAAGACAAATAACTACATGTAGAAAGCAACAAAACCTGTATATAGGATATGGGTGTGACATATCAAGTTGTTTGGCTCAATATACACCAGGGGTCTCAAACACGCGGCCTACGGGCCGTATGCTGGTTATGAAAGATGACAAAGTTGGTGTGGTTCGCGGGTTCCCTCATACCGCCTCGGGGTGGTTTCAGTTTGAGAAAGCTGGCATAAACGATGTGTTATAAGTAGGGCTGTATAGAGCGATCAACGGGCCTGGGGTGCGATATACACGGGTCTCTCCTAGTTCTTGTTCAAACAAAAAATGTCTTATAAAATTAAAATGTTTTTTCCAGCCGGGCCCACTTTTGCCCTGGGCCCGGAGATATATCCTCGGCCCCCCTCCCCCAATTGTTGGCTTGGTTATTAGTTGCAAATCAGCCGAAGAAACCCAGACTTAAAATTATATACTTTTAATTGGTTCTTAAACAAATATAATTCTCCATAATTTTAAGTTTAAACGAGTAAAATTTGGTCGTCATCACACTGCATTGTGTTGTTATGCATATGTTTAAAGGTATGAAAAAGTAGCCCTAAATTACAGTACCGGTGCAAGGCATTTTTCGTGCCCTAGGCGAGATCAGATATCTGCCCCCTCTCCCCTTTCCCACTCACGCCCTCCCCCACCCGCCCATCGTGATTTGCCCCTTAGCCCAGCGCCCTAGGCGATTGGCTAGTTCGCCTAGCGGAAGCGCCGGCCCTGCTTAGTTAATGAGAACCTTATATTTAAGATATCTTTGAATGAAATAGTTTTAACAATTGTATTTAAAAAATACAGCTTTCATTTTAAGAGGATAAGCTTTTTCATTGATAAATGAACAAAGCTTCATTGAATTCAATAGATGTTTTTTTTTTCTCATGGCATTTTCGACTTTTTGTCACTTTCTTTAGAATTTTGTGATTTTTTTTTTCTGTACGGTTATGCAATAAATGAAGAAAAAAAAATGTTAAAAAATAATGATTTTTTTCTCAGCATGTTTTTGTTATAATGGCGTTATACTCGATATTGTTATGATTTTAAGAACTCGTAATTTAAAACTGGATACACTTGACTTGTATTCGGCATATTTACCTCGTGCACAATTACCATGCTGTCACACAATATGTGATTGTATGTTGCTAATTAGGGAGATTATTACTTGTGGGAATCAGAAGCGGAAATAATAAAATACTCGTGCAAACCACCAAATCTGCTTTAATTTTTTTTATTCATCTAAATTGAAAAAATAATATTGTATACATATTTTAGTACAAAATAACTTAACAATGCAGTTGAATTAAATATTGTGATTTTAACTATCCCATAAATTAGGAGTTCACCAATATGTTTTGAAGTTGGAGCTTCGCGGATTCTAAGGTCTTCCCCGATAAAAAAGTTTTAAATTCTTTTTCATTTTACAACGGTTTGGGCCTCGGTAATCGCTTTAGAATACATGCACTTGCATCGGTCCTTTAATCTCTTTGACTGCCTTATAGTACTTCTACATCTCTGAAAGCGTCGAAATTCTCATAAGGAACAAACTAATAATTGATCCGGCTTTATTCAACTCGCTTTTGTTACGGCTATTGGATTTAATTTTATTTATTTTTAATTATTAAATCTAAAATTGTCATTTAGGGTTATTATCCATTAATTGGGAGATTTTTTCTAGAAAATTCATTTGACCTGGACTTTACTGATAAACAGGCTGACCTTGGCTTACAGTGGTGTAGTTCCTGACCTTGCTTTGAACATTGTCAACAGGTCTTCAATTTCATTGGTCAATTTCAAGGACAACATTTTTATTTTTAGTTCTTAGGGGTAGGAAATATCTAGAGTATGCTATTTTTAGTAAAGGTAGTCTCTTTCTGTGACCTTCCATGAACTTCTATTAATTTCTAGAAAATCATGTGATCACTTGTTTACTAAAAAAAAACAGTTATATAGACTGTTGTTTTGGATAGGAATTCAGTAGAATCTTTGGGCTGTAAGAAATTAGTTCTGTTATTTTCTGTTTGAGTTTATTTATTTTATTCTGGACTTTGTGTCAATTCGTTGGAAAAGAAGAATTATTCTATTTATCTGGAAAAGGACATATGTTTCATAATTTCATCTGGATGATTTAAAAACAAGAACTGCATCACGTGACATTGTCAGCCATTTTGGATTATTACATCGTCAAGATTCGAACCTGGAACTATTAGAACATTTATTTATTAGGACTTCTAATTTCATTAGTGGATTATTTTTGTGAATTTCATATTTGTTGGATTTGATTCTCTAAAACAGTAAGTTCATTTATTTTTATGAAAATAATTGTACTTAATAAATTCATTGTTAAAGTTATACAAGCTTGTTAGTTTTCACTCTTTCTGTGTTACTGCTTATTCGAGCCTAAGCACGTAACATAGAAATTGGTGGCTATCGTCTGGGATTGAGATTGAGATTGAGATTTGAGATAAATTTGAATTTAAATTTGAATTTCCCCTAGTTTTTGAGAATTTTAAATCTTTAGTGAGGCTAACACGCTTGTATCAAAATGACATCTAAGGTAGAAATATTTCTTTCTAATCCTACCCAGGAGCAATTAGATCTTTTCAAAAAAGATGAGTTGGTTCAACTTGCCAGGAAATACGATCTTTCCGAAGTGAAGGCTTCTTTAACGAAACAAGATATCAAAAAGATTTTGGTCCAGTATTTGGTAGAACAGGATGTTTTGGAACAAAGTGCTTTGACTTCGGTCAGTAAGTCTGCATCAGACTCTGACATAAAACTAAAGGAATTAGAATTAAAATTCCAGATGGAATTAGAGTTAAAGAAGCTGGAGTTTCAGGAAAAGTTGAAAGAGAGACAATTACAGTATGAAAAAGAGGAGAAAGAGAGACAGGAAAGGGAGAAAGAAAGGCAGATTGAATTACAAAAAGAGCGGATGCGGATTGATAGTGAGAGAGAGGAGAAAGATAAACAAATTGAATTTCAAAAAGAGCAAATGCAGATTGATAGAGAGAGAAAGGAGAAAGAAAGGCAAATTGAATTACAAAAGAGAGAGAGGAGAGAGAAAGACGATTTGAATTACAAAAAGAGCAGATGCGAATTGAGAAAGAAATTAAAATGAAAGAATTAGAGCTGGCAAGTGAAAAACTCCACCATACTTCAAATCAAAATTTTGATATAACAAGGAATATTAAATTAGTGCCCCCTTTCAGAGAAGAAGAAGTAGACAAATACTTCATTAGTTTTGAGAAAGTTGCTGAAAATTTAAAGTGGCCAAGAGAATATTGGACCATGTTATTACAATGTGTACTTACTGGTAGGGCTAGTGATATTTACTGTTCACTGTCCGTTCAGCAAAGTGGTGATTATGATGTGGTTAAAGAATACATTTTACGGGGTTATGAGTTAGTTCCTGAAGCTTAGGCAAAAATTTAGAAATTCCAGAAAAGAAGCTGGACAAACTTATGTCGAATTTGCTAGAGAAAAGGAACAGATGTTTGATAGATGGTGTTTAGCCAAGAAAGTCAAACAAGATTATCAAAATCTCAGGCAAATTATATTAATTGAAGAGTTCAAAAACTGTGTCCATAGTGATCTTAGGACTTATCTCGATGAGCATAAGATTGAAACCTTGGAAAATGCTGCTCGAGCTGCTGACGAATATTTTTTGACACATAAAGTTCCTTTTGTTAACAAGACTTCTACTCAACAATTTAATGGCAGAAAAGTATTTCCGCCTAATTCAAGCCCTTCTAAAACTCAAACTAACACAACTTTCAAAAATCAGACTTCAGAGAAGTTTGATTCTAGATCCTTGTCTCTTCCGACGTGTAACTTTTGCAAGAAAAAAGGACACGTTATTTCTGATTGCTACAAATTGAAAAATAGGCAACAGAATCAAGATAGACCAGTTCCAAATGCTCTTATTTACAAGAGGTCAAGGTCACAGTCATGTATTGAAAGCAATACATTTGTTGGGTCTAATAAATCCCAGTCTGATTTTGATATGGAGAATTATGAACCATTCATATCGAAGGGTTCTGTATCACTTTTGGGTGATTGAGCCAATCCCACCCCTATTAAAATTTTAAGGGACACAGGAGCCTCTCAGAGTCTTTTATTATCAGATACTTTGCCTTTATCTGAGAAGTCTTCTTCTAATGAAAGTGTTCTTATTCAGGGGTTAGAGTGCTGCTTTGTTAATGTTCCTCTCCATTGTGTAAATTTGTCATCAGACTTAGTGTCAGGACCTGTAACAATCAGAACAGTCTCGGTTTTACCTGTTGAGGGAATAGATTTATTGCTAGGCAACGACTTGGCTGGAGACAAGGTTGTGGTTAATCCACTTGTAACTGACAAGTCTAATTTGGATCAGAAAGTTGATCCAATTGAAAAAGAAATCCCTGATATATTTCAAGCTTGTACAGTTACTAGAGCTATGGTAAAGAAAGCTCTTGAGAATGAAGTTGAAAAGGGCAGTATTTCCTTCGTTGACATATGCATGGGTCAGGCTTATGTTGTTGAGGGCAGTAATCCCTTATCTGATACCTGCGTGGGTCAGGCTTATGTTGAAAAAGCCAGTATACCTTCAACTGACGCTTGTAAAGGTCAGGTTTTTGATGAGGTCACTTTTACTCTTGGTTTAGATCAATCAGAAAGTATTGATCATAGTGATCCTCTTTTGAAACTCATTCTCTTTATTCTAATCAGGGTGATGATTTTGAGAGTGATGTTACAGAAGGCAGCATTCCTTCAACTGGCACTTGTATAGGTCAGGGTTTTGATGAGATCACTTTTACTCTTGGTTTAGATCAATCAGAAGGTATTGATCATAGTGATCCTCTTTTAATAACTCATTCTCTTAATCAGGGTGATAAACGACAGTCACTTGTCGTTGAACAGGGAAAAGATCCTGAGATCTCCTGTTTGTTTCAAAGGGTCATAAATGAGACTGAAGTTATTGAAGTTCCTGTCTGTTATTTCATTAAAAATGGAATTCTTATGAGAAAATGGAGACCTCCCGAGGTACAGGCTTGTGATGAATGGTCAGTGAACTATCAAATAGTAGTTCCAAAACCTTACAGACAGGAAATACTTAATCTGGCCCATGAAACTCCTTTGGTTGGTCATTTAGGGATTAATAAAATGTATCACAAGATCTTGACTCACTTCTATTGGCCATAAATCGAAAGTGATGTTGTCAAATACTGTAGATCTTGTTATGCTTGTCAAATGGTAGGAAAACCCAATCAGAAGATACGTAAGGCTCATCTGCAACCTATTCCTACGTTTGATGAAACATTCAGTGGAATTATGGTAGATTGTGTGGATTCCCTACCCAAGACCAAGTCAAGTAATCAATTAAAGTTAAAAATGAAACTAAGGTTTGATAGAACTGAAAGGGAGAGAACTTTTGAGTATGATAATGGAGTTGTGTTACTCTTGTTTATTCTTCTTACTTTTCTTCAAATTAGATATTACGGCCCTTACAAAGTTAAGAAGAAAATGAATTAGTTAAATTATAGTATTAGTGCTCCTGGGATCTAAATTAATTATAGGAGTACCAGTGTATTGAAAGAGATAGCCATGTTAAATATGTAATTAATTTAGTTGTACCAGTCCCTCTTAGTGAAGGAATATCATCAGGATTCGACTGATATTGGAGCTACGAATTGTTGGAATTTAGAAATTGTAAAAAATCTAGACCAGAAACTTTCACAGTTGCAAGTGCAAGAAAGAAATGAACTGAAAGTTATTATTATATGAGCACTTATGTCCAGATATTCTTACAAGGACAAACAAAATTTTCATGACGTTGAGATTGAGAATTCCATGCAGGATGAGTCCACTCAAACAGGAATACTTGAAAAAGGAAATTCAGTATTTGCTGGAGAATGATTTTATCAAGCCCAGTAAAAGTGATTGGAGTTCGCCATACATACTTGTTTGAAAACCAAATAAAACTTTCCGTATGTGTACTGATTATAGGAAGGTTAACAGAGTGACAAAAACAGATTCATTCCCATTAACAAGAAGTGACTATTCTATTGATAAAATTGGGAATGCCAAGTACGTCACCAAATTCTGACCTTCTGAAAGGATTTTGGCAGATTCCACTACGGAAAGAGCAAAGGAAAACTCAATATTGCGACTCCAAAAGGACTCTACCAATATAAAGAAAGTCCATTTCAACGTCTCATAAAAATGTTCATCACTGGTCTAGAGATTTGTGACGTCATCATCTACAACGACACCTGGAGAGTACATCTAGCAACAATTCGATAATTCTTTAACAGACTCACTAATGTATGTTTGACAATTACTTTGTCTAAAAGTGAGTTCTGCTGTACTTGTGTGCTTTTCCTAGGACATTTTGTGGGACATGGACAAGTTAAAAGGTTAAGGCTATTTCTTGATAATATAATTGTAGACACTCTTTCCCGTGTATAATTCATTATATTGTGTAATTTTTAATTTCAGATGTAAATTGGTTTGTGATGAAAAGAAAGTTTTATCATATAAACCTTTCTTTTTATTTTATGGGGGAAGGTGTTACGGCTATTGGATTTAATTTTATTTATTTTTAATTATTAAATCTAAAATTGTCATTTAGGGTTATTATCCATTAATTGGGAGATTTTTTCTCGAAAATTCATTTGACCTGGACTTTACTGATAAACAGGCTGACCTTGGCTTACAGTGGTGTAGTTCCTGACCTTGCTTTGAACATTGTCAACAGGTCTTCAATTTCATTGGTCAATTTCAAAGACAACATTTTTATTTTTAGTTCTTAGGGGTAGGAAATATCTAGAGTATGCTATTTTTAGTAAAGGTAGTCTCTTTCTGTGACCTTCCATGAACTTCTATTAATTTCTAGAAAATCATGTGATCACTTGTTTACTAAAAAAAAAACAGTTATATATACTGTTGTTTTGGATAGGAATTCAGTAGAATCTTTGGGCTGTAAGAAATTAGTTGTGTTATTTTCTGTTTGAGTTTATTTATTTTATTCTGGACTTTGTGTCAATTCGTTGGAAAAGAAGAATTATTCTATTTATCTGGAAAAGGACATATGTTTCATAATTTCATCTGGATGATTTAAAAACAAGAACTGCATCACGTGACATTGTCAGCCATTTTGGATTATTACATCGTCAAGATTCGAACCTGGAACTATTAGAACATTTTTTTATTAGGACTTCTAATTTCATTAGTGGATTATTTTTGTGAATTTCATATTTGTTGGATTTGATTCTCTAAAACAGTAAGTTCATTTATTTTTATGAAAATAATTGTACTTAATAAATTCATTGTTAAAGTTATACAAGCTTGTTAGTTTTCACTCTTTCTGTGTTGCTGCTTATTCGAGCCTAAGCACGTAACACTTTGCCATTGTGACAAAGTCGTTTGCTTCTGTATGGTCATTTTCTCATGTTTAACAGTGCTTTCTGCATTCCGTTTGCTAGTCCCACTAATACCACTGTAAAGGTCTTTTTCATGGCCTGCATCAAAATTGTGCCATGAACTCCAAGTATCTGTTCCAAACGAGTTGTATGAAATATCTACCTGTGGTGCCAGAGAGCCAGAGAGAAAATGATTGCCAAATTAGAATTGCTTTTATGCCAGATACAAGCTTTAGAAGGACGGTGGGTACAATTGGATGTGGCGCCAACACTCAACTATTCCAATAAGCAGGCCGGATTGCTGCCATGCTTTAACATACACAATTTGCAGCGAAATCTTTTTGTAATAGTCTACGATATATTAGTTTGTTCGAAGTGTCTCTTTCATTTTCTTGAGTGCCGAGTTCTGGATCTTAACTTCTCAGCATGTTAAATAAATGCCATATACATACTTTTTTCATATGTTCTTGAACTGTTCAAAGGGCACCCACCTTTAAAATTAACTACAAGCATCCTTTCCTTTCCAGATGCCATTCGAACCCGTTTTCAAATAACTTTACGATCTTCTAATGTTTGACCGTACATAGTCTTGTCCGTCATCTGGATATAGTTTGCATACGTTTGTTAGAACTATTGCGTGACACTACAGCATCCCAGTTTCAATGCAAAGTTCCGAATCCATGTGCATAGGGTATACATGGGTTTGGCTGGCCAGTATTTTAAAAACAATAATCTTTTGAGAGCTAATCCTAGTTGTAACTGCACCCACCCACCACCGAGACACTGTTTCCTTGATGAAATTTTAGTCTTTTACAGACGAGTTTAGTAAACCCATTATTGAACTTAGCACCTGACTCTTGGTGCAGAATTGAGAAAAAAATCAAACGCATGTTGATCCAAAAGATGACGCGTCTCATATGGTTTCCTCTACACAGAAGTTGACATTAAAAATATGTCCGTACTGATAAATATATGATTGCGCATGAGCATTCAGAAAATTTAAGTTATTGGACATTTGTTCTCATATTATTTCCATAGGTATATTATCGAAGCTGAATTAGTACCGTGAGTCCGAGAAGACCAGCCTTACAGTGGATCCACATATGCATCTGTAATATTACTATAAATGCAAAGTTTTCATTCTTTCTACAACTAGCAAATAAATACCGTTTGTCTACCTCAGAATGACCTTCAGTGGAAATTGATTTACTATAACAGGACAGACCGTGGCCCGGAATTAATATACCATAACAAGATAGATCTTGATTGGGAATCGATCTACTATTACAAGACAGACCGTGGTTGGGAATTGATCTACTATAATAAGATAGATCTTGATTGGGAATCGATCTACTATTATAAGACAGACCGTGGTTGGGAATCGATGTACTATAACAAGATAGATCTTGATTGGGAATCGATGTACTATAACAAAATAGATCTTGATTGGGAATCGATCTACTATTACAAGACAGACCGTGGATGGGAATCTATGTACTATAACAAGATAGATCTTAGCTGGGAATTGATGTACTATAACAAAATAGACCGTGGTTGGGAATTGAGGTACTATATTAAGACAGACCGTGGCTAGGAATTAATATACTATAACAAGATAGAACGTCGTTGGGAATTGGTGAACTATAACAAGATAGACCGGTGATTGGATTGAGGTACTATAACAAGATAGATCGTGGGTGGGAATTGATGTACTATAACAATATAGGCCGTGGATGGGACTGAGGTACTATAACAAGATGATCGGGATTGAGGTACTACAGGCCCGCACCAAGGAAATTCTGAGCCCCATGCAGCTGACAGAGTTCGGGCCCCTTTCGTGTTTCAAATATGTGCGTATATTTTAAAACTCGAAAAAGGGCGGGCCCCTATCTAGCTCGGGTCCCTGACAAGTGCCATGGTTGTCCTCCCCCCCCCCCTCTAGGTGCGGGCCTGGGTACTATAACAAGATAGATTTTGGGTGGGAATTGATGTAGAATAAAAAGACAGACATTGGTTGGAAATTGAGGTATAGTAAGATCGACTGTAGTTGGGAATTGAAGCACAATAACAAGACAGACCGTGGTTGGGAATTGATGTACTATAACAAGATAGGACGTGGCTGGGAATCGATGTACTATAACACGATCGACAATGATTGGGAATTGATGCACTATAACAAGATATATCTTAGTTGGGAATCACAAGATAGCCCGTGGTTGGGAATTGAGGTACTATAACAATATATATATTGGCTGTGTATTTATGTATTATAAATAGATAGGCCGTGGTTCGGAATTGAATCACAATAGAAGATAGACCTTGTTTGTGTATTCATGGACTATAACAAGATAGACCTTGTTTGGGTATTCATGGACTATAACAAGTGTTACGTGCTTAGGCTCGAATAAATAGTAACATAGAAAGAGTGAAAATAACAAGCTTGTAAAAACTTGATAAACAATTTATTGAGCACAAATATTCTCCAGAAAAGAAAAATAAACTTACGGTTTTAAGAATCAATTCCAAAATTAATCCAAAAATAAAAATTCAAAATATAATCCACTAGTGAAATTGCAAAAGTCCTGGTAATAAAATGTCCTAATAATTCCCAGTTCGAATCTTAGTGAAGCATCCAAGATGGAAGACGATGTCACGTGATGAAGTCAGTTCTGGTCTTATGAAATTCAATGAGCACAAATGTTTCCCAGATAAATAACAAAATAAATCCTCTTGATCCAAACGAATTGAAACAATTTCCAGTACAAGGTAATTTAAAATAACTCAAAACAACACATCTTAATATTCTAACAGCCCAACTTCTACTAAATATCTCGCTCCAAAACATAATTTATATGCATGTTTTTACGTAAACAAGGAAGGGGTCACATGATCTTCTAGAATCTTTAGAACAGATTTACGTTCAAAAAAACCGTATGACCGAGATGAGAATCAGTTATTTTTTACTCTCAAGAACTAAAAATAGAAAGATGTTTATAACAAAGCTCCATAATGTTCTTGGAATCAACCAATCATTTTAAAAGCTTGTTTACAACTCTGAAGCCAGGTCAGAAATGAGGTCAACATCTGATGTTTATTTGTTGAGTACAGGTCATCCCACTTTTTAAAAAAATATCTCCCAATGAATGAATCTTAAACTTAAAATGTCAAATCTGAATCTGACAAACAAACAAATAAAACAAAAAAAAAATAACTTAAATCAAATATACGTAACATAAATAGACCGTGTTTCTGAATTGAGGTACTATAACAAGATATACCTTGTTTGGGTATTCATGGACTATAACAAGATAGACTGTATTTGGGTATTCACGGACTACAGCAAGACAGACCTTGTTTGGGTATTCGTGGACTATAATAAGATAGACCTTGTTTAGGTATTTGTGGACTATAAGAAGATAGACCATTTTTGGGCATTCATGGACTATAACAAGATAGACCGTTTTTGGGCATTCATGGACTACAGCAAGACAGACCTTGTTTGGGTATTCGTGGACTATAATAAGATAGACCTTGTTTGGGTATTTGTGGACTATAAGAAGATAGACCATTTTTGGGCATTCGTGGACTATAACAAGATATACCGTTTTTGGGCATTCATGGACTATAACAAGATATACCGTTTTTGGGCATTCGTGGACTATAACAAGATATACCGTTTTTGGGCATTCATGGACTATAACAAGATAGACCGTTTTTGGGCATTCATGGACTATAACAAGATAGACCGTTTTTGGGCATTCATGGACTATAACAAGATAGACCGTTTTGGGGCATTCATGGACTATAACAAGATAGACAATGTTTGGGTATTTGTGGACTATAACAAGATAGACCGTGTTTAGGTATTCATGGCATATAACAAGATAGACCTCTGGTATTCTTGGACTATAGTAAGATTGACCTTGTGTGGGTATTCATGTACTACATGTATAAGATGATATACCGTGGTTTGGAACTGAGCCCCTCAACAAAATAAACTGTTCTTGGGAAATGATGCATTAGAAGAAGATAGACCGTGATTTGGGAATTGAGGCACTATAAGATGATCTTTGTTTTCATTGTAGTACATGTTATATTGCTACACGATGTTTTGCTGTATATTTGTATGCCTGTTAGGCGGGAGAGAATGTTGGTGTTGACATACTAATTGTCCATAAATAAACATCTGCAGGGTAAAACAGCTGCAATACAATTATTTGTGCATAATTTTCTTTGGAAAGGTTCTCAAATTAACATACTAGAAGTATAGGAAAATATTTGTTTTGATGAAAATATTAGATTTTATTCTGATTTTGTAGCCGTACCCTTTGGCACAGAATGTAGCTGTGTTGTTTTAATAATGTCCGAACCCATCCTGCCTAATTATGGAAAATCATAATCTTTTTATTCTACACAGTAACATTCATTCATTGAATTTCAGTATAAAGCCAAGCTAAATAGCAAAGGGGGTGGGGGGTCACGCCCCCATTGGTCTTGTTTTATGTATTGTAATCTCAAACATATTAAGTTGCCATACTTTGTGATAACAAACTATCTGATGCTGCACATATACACGTGACGTTAAAATAACAGTGACTTAACATGTCGGAGAGTAATTCTGCTACTGAAAATAGAGCACACTGTACAATCCAGTCGCATTTAGGATACCCCCAGACTCATATCAAGGCCGACTGGGGTCGATTTTACGGATGTAATTCTCTGTCGTAGCCTACAATTCAGTTTTAAATAGTGTTGAATCCATGGGAGACGACGAACGTTCTGGAAGACTGTTTGTCTACGATTGGTGTGATGGATTTGCTCCTATGAAAAACAGCATTTGAACAGTAGACACACGAAACTCAGTGGCCGATATGTTTTATAATTATGGGTAACAGTTCCTCTGCTATTTGAAACTTTGAAAGTTGTAGGATGGGTCCGGGATTTGTTCTTAGGATGCGTGTGTCAAAGCAACACAAATAGGTTATTTAGTGAAGAGGTAATTGGAATAAAGTGCTTTGTCCAAAGATACCCCACAACAGCTAAGGCTAGTGCGACGGCAGGAATCTAATCAGCATAGTGAATCTCGTCGTGAGTGTGGCAAGCTAACCACCAAGCCACAGCACCTACCCTGTTATACAGGTCTCTGTGATTTAATTAGTAAATATAACTAAATTACGAGTGTTGTATAATGAACTTTCTATTTATAACAAATCAGATATTAATAAAGTAAATATTGTACCAGTTTTGTTTAAGGCAGGTTTCTACGATGACGCTTTGGCGTTCTATTTTTAACATCGATGATACCCAAACCATCACCTTGTGAAGGAATTCCAGTGATGTTACAATGACTTCCAATTTTGAAAGTGCTGATGTACCAATAGCTCTGATGTATTACAATGATATAGTCAAAACTGTCTCTAATAAAATAACAATAATTCCAAAAGAATGTTTTAGTCCGAAACATTATTGAGCACTTTGTAATTCAAGTGAATGATTTGAATAAACAAATTATGTCAAATTAAAGATGGACACAACTAAAACTTATTCCTCTAATGACTGATGTTAAGTTAGGAATCAAGAATTTCTGTTTACCTCTCTGTTATATAAAACACCGAAATCTTACTATGAGCAGTATCGTTTTAGCGGGAGTGGGGGTGGAGGAGATGGACGGGGAGGTTGCCCCGGGCGCCAGAGGTCTTGGGGCGCCAAAAAAGCTGGTATTTTTTTTTCTAAAATGGTTAAAATTGTCAGTAAATTTGAATACCAGCCTTTCAGCAAATTTGTAAACGCATTTCTGCTGCCAGCGTGCGTTTCATGTACAAACTGTTACTCTATAGTTCGGTGCCCCCAACACACCACTTTCTTTAATATCGACATTTGAATTTTTGTCAGCCGTGATTCGGTGTGTATTGTGTATTGCTTTCTGTAGCGATAAACGACTTAAAGTTTCAAAACGTTCCAGCAATTACAGCTGAAAGATTGTGTTCCTCGAATTACCTTTATTCGGGTGGGGTTTTTTTAAATAATAAAATTGAAAAATGACTCGCGGATGCGTTGTGAAAGGTTGATTGGATTCGGCGAAGATTTTCACATCTTTAAACTGTTCCTATTATAGAACAATATATGTTGTTGTGTAGACATATCTATATTTTGGTAAACAAACAGTCCATAAATAAAATCGATTTTTGTTTTTTAAAGTATGGTATCTCTGCATGCTTAGCAGTACTATGTTTTAGGTGAAATAAATGGGCCTAATGTGGAAATGACAGACATGCGTACTGTAAAATGTCGAATTTTTAATAAGCTTTGAACCTTAATGTTAATTGCCTTCAGCATAAACATTTGTATTGCATTTAAGCCAGAATAGTCAATTTGAAGGTCACTTCGACACTTCGATCTTTCATCGCTCATGTTCCCCATGTCAGTATTAAACTTCAAAAGCCAGCATCTGTAACTCTTAGAAATTTGACTCGGGCATCGCAACGCTATCCTGAGAAATTAAACAGTTGAGATACCGACCATAGCCACTTGATAGGAACCATGAAATAGTTGTTCTTCAAAGGGAAGTTGTTAGGCAACGTAGCTCAGATATCCTAGCCTATCAAAAATCTGACAAAAGAAATGATTATCTTGGGAAATATTTTATGAACCGCTCCTTACGATTGGTCTGAGTAAATTAAGGCGTACACTTTAGTGCAATGTGAATTTTAAGTAACAACCTTGGTCGAAATTCTTTAGCCCGAAAATTTCCTGAGAGAGAAAACGTTTGGCTCTGAGGAAGCCTGAAGAGAATAGTGATTTTCCTCGTTAAACAAGAAAAGGGACCAGGTGACTGTCTTGTAAGAAAAGACAGGTTTCAGTGTAAGGACGCACAACTTCTGAAAGAGAACAGCATTAAGGCAATTTTAATTTCACGTAATATTCTTTTTTTATTGTTTGTTTATGCAAATGTGTTTGATATGATTAGGATGCTTATTATGTATCGTTTATTCAGTTTCATGGAAACGTGTTGATGTTAGAGTTGTTATGCAATTTATTTTATTCAATTTCATGGAAACGTGTTGATGTTAGAGTTGTTATGCAATTTATTTTATTCAATTTCATGGAAACGTGTTGATGTTAGAGTTGTTATGCAATTTATTCTATTCAATTTCATGGAAATATGTTGATGTTAGAGTTGATATGCAATTTATTTTATTCAATTTTATGGAAATATGTTGATTTTGAGTTGTTATGCAATTTATTTTATTCAATTTCATGGAAACGTGTTGATGTTAGAGTTGTTATGCAATTCATTTTATTCAATTTCATGGAAACGTGTTGATGTTAGACTTTTTATGCAATTTATTTTATTCAATTTCATGGAAATATGTTGATGTTAGAGTTGATATGCAATTTATTTTATTCAATTTTATGGAAATATGTTGATGTTTGAGTTGTTATGCAATTTATTTTATTCAATTTCATGGAAACGTGTTGATGTTAGAGTTGTTATGCAATTCATTTTATTCAATTTCATGGAAACGTGTTGATGTTAGAGTTGTTATGCAATTTATTTTATTCAATTTCATGGAAATATGTTGATGTTAGAGTTGATATGCAATTTATTTTATTCAATTTTATGGAAATATGTTGATGTTTGAGTTGTTATGCAATTTATTTTATTCAATTTCATGGAAACGTGTTGATGTTAGAGTTGTTATGCAATTCATTTTATTCAATTTCATGGAAACGTGTTGATGTTAGAGTTGTTATGCAATTTATTTTATTCAATTTCATGGAAACGTGTTGATGTTAGAGTTGTTATGCAATTTATTTTATTCAATTTCATGGAAACTTGTTGATGTTAGAGTTGTTATGCAATTTATTTTATTCAATTTCATGGAAACGTGTTGATGTTAGAGTTCTTATGCAATTTATTTTATTCAATTTCATGGAAATGTGTTGATGTTAGAGTTGTTATGCAATTTATTTTATTCAATTTCATGGAAATATGTTGATGTTAGAGTTGTTATGCAATTTATTTTATTCAATTTCATGGAAACTTGTTGATGTTAGAGTTGTTATGCAATTTATTTTATTCAATTTCATGGAAACGTGTTGATGTTAGAGTTCTTATGCAATTTATTTTATTCAATTTCATGGAAATGTGTTGATGTTAGAGTTGTTATGCAATTTATTTTATTCAATTTCATGGAAATATGTTGATGTTAGAGTTGTTATGCAATTTATCTCTTTAATTTTGCACTTACTAGGTCATTGATATAATGGACTGATTGCATGCGATCCAAATTTTCATGTGTAGGATTCATAGGGTTATATGAAATAGCTTCGTTTGTATGTTAGGACGATACTGATTATCGTGAGTTAACGATAATTACTTATTAATAATTGATTTTGTAATGTTTAAACAATCGTGTAGGTTAGGGATTGCTGTGAGCTAGAAATTTGTAAATTTTATGCAATAGTAATCGAGCATGTAGTAGAGTAGGTAAAGAGCTACGGTAACGTTAGATACACCGCTCACGTGGTATTTTTTTTGTATATGGCCTGTCGCTGTGAAGCGCGGGTGATGTTCTATCGATTAAGTCAGAATTTACGCTGTGTATGCTTCTAAATAATGTGAGGGATTTTATGTACGTGTAGAAAGTGGTACATAGAGATTTAGGGGTATTTTTTTTCCTTTAAGGAAACAGCTTTCTGGGGAAAGACGGCACAGTCCGAAGACGGGTTCAAATAAAAGAACTAGGAAGTCCTGAAAGGGATGAAGCGTTCGGAATAGGAAGTCTTTGAGGAAACATGAAGGCCTGCACGGTCAAGGGAGGAAGGTGATGCAATCAGTCGTGGACATTGCACTCTTTTCACCACTCGTTATTATGATGAAATAAATCCAAATTAGATACTGTTATTAAACTATATTGGCATAACTTAGGTTTAATTGTAATTGCCGCTATTAATTTTAATAAAAAATAGTAAATGTGTTATTTTTCTTGTCTAAGGGGGCTCGTATTACATTATTTTTTCCCAATATTCTTGCTCGGTTCTCGGTTGATGTACTATCTGTCCTCTCACACGGGGCATTAAACTCGAGGGAGGTTATTCCCTAGATAACGCCAGCCAAATTCCTTAACTGCCCCTCTTAATAAGAGGGCGACATTACACACAACGGTGCTTGGTTGTCTTCTGTGAATGACAGAAGTAAGATGCCCGTAAACGCCACAAAATGACATTAAATTGCAGGAAAATCATTGGCGACCAGGGCTATGACCCAGGTCCCACTGAGGAAATCTCAACGCTCCTCCAAACCCCTAGAGAGTGGGAGTGGGCACTAGTCCCCTCACAAGAACCCTTCCACGGCTACGGCCCTTCAGGCCTCGTATTCTGGCCCTCTGGGACATCATAGTGGGTCGTGAGCGCTTTTTACCTTTATTACGTCACTTAATACGAGGATCAGGATGAGGTTAATTAACGTCAGCAAGGATAGGTACGCTTAAGGAGAGCCTAAACATACCAAAAGATAAACCCTACCAGAACGTTTCCCAGAGCAAGTTTTGTTTAGTTTTTATTTTTTGACCGTTAGATGGTTAACGTTGCGTCTTGGGAACGCTTAAGCTGCAGAAGATTCCGGAGGCACAGCTCCTACCCTCCCCGCTTCATTCCATAGACTCCTTCCTTAGCCCTTAGCTTGTTCACACACCCATACACGATATTACTAGATCTCCTGATGCAATGAGTTTATTATTTAGTTGTCATTGCCTAATGACATAAAAGTTTACTACAATATGGGAGAAAATCTAATATTAACTTAGGACACACAATTAACCAGAGGCGTAGCTAGAGTGTTTGGCGCCCGGGGACAATATTCATTCCCCCCCTCCCCCCTCAACTCTGAAACCCATTATTTTCATCAATAAAATCACAATTACCCGTTACAACCTATTTCAAAGCCCATTTTGGCGCCCCCACTAATATGGCGCCCGGAGACATATGTACCCCTGCCCCCCTCCCTCCCCAGCTACGCCTCTGCAATTAACACAAAATTTATTAAACTTAGGGATATAAAATATAATCAAATATTTATGGAAATATGAATCGCAAAATCAGCATTTGAACAGATCGAATCACGTTACATTTCTATAAATGCACACGTATGATTGATACAATACATATCTGAATTTATTTTGGGAAGATATGGAGATAAACTGAGGCAAAAGCGAAATACTTCGTGTTATTACACAGCAGTGGCTAATGAAATGGTGGCCACACAGGTGCGTAGCTGACCGTGACGTCATAAAGGAATCCTAAAAAAAAAAAACCCAAAAAACTGTAACCTTTATGTTGTCCATATTTCGTATCAAACATTCGTTCGTCTCCTTGCATATTACTACAAAACCCCATTTGTACTTTTAATTACAGCAAATAAAGTGTAAAAGATCGTTTCTCCAAAGCTGTACATCCCAGCAAATGATTCGAGGGCTGTGAGTTCACATCATTTTCGCACCTGTTTTTACATCTGATATAAACTTTTTGATAACCAAGACCGTGTCCTTGAAATCTACATTTTGGAATGCATTAGAATCAGTCATGGCAAGGGAAAATGTAACTCAGGGACACGTATCCTTGCATAGGCAGTGACCTTTGAAGCTATACCCAGGTAAAATTTTTAACTTAACTGGGCCAATATGTCATACAACACGCACGCCTCTTGACCGAAGGTCAACGCTACAGCAAGGAAAAATGCCTCACTGACCTTTTATGCCAGTCAGGGTGTTGATATGATGCGACTGATGTGTTTGGTACCACAGCTACACCAGCTGCATTAAAATTTAAGGTCAAGGCAACAGAAGATGTAACTTTTAAACCACAAAAGATAGTCTGCTTACACCTTTCATGATTGTTTCCACATTGTAACTGATGTATTGTATTAAGTTTTATATATTGTATTAAGTTTTATATATTGTATTAAGTTTTATGTATTGTATTAAGTTTTATATATTGTATTAAGTTTTATATATTGTATTAAGTTATTCTCCTTTCAGGCACAGAGTCGTAATAGGTTGTTGTGTCAAATTGTGTGCTTGCAGTTTATCTGGTAGCTTTTGATAGTATTCACGCGACTTTTATTTAACTCCAATGACATGGAGTCGGATTTGTCCGCTATAATGCGACCTTAATGATTTTTTGGAGTTATGATCTCGACTGAATGCTTGATAGGAATTCTAAATCACACGAAGTAGCGCTTCTAATTCATCCAAGAGCCAGTAGTTTGTCACACGAGTTTTCTGACCTCTAAGACGTATAGAGCACACTGGACTGTTTTGGATAACACGTGCACAAGAGGACAAGCAAGTCTCTTTCTTGATATGTTTTGACCCTGACATTTACTAAGATGAACGTTTGATGACATTTCCAGTCATAAACATAAGTTTTCCAGAGTTTTAGATTTCAGATGAGGTTCAAGGTAATAAATATATTTACGACATTAAACAGTAATAAGAAAATAAATGGATTATAATCCGAATCAAACATGAAAAAAAATTATTTTTCTTTTAAAGTGTCTTGAGTCTGAAATGGACAAGGCAGCAGATCATAGGAAGCGGATACGAACTAAATGCTGAGCATGGAAGGTCGCCTTTATGGTGAGACTCCTGAAACTCGAGAAAAACTATATTCCAAGTAGGGTTATCTCACCAAGGTCGTACGGGACTTAACGTCACATTTACAAGAGCGGTTCGGACGGGCTAGGGATGTTTGTTCAAACCAGGATATTTTTATTCTTTTGACTGCAATATAATTTTTTAAAACTAATATTTTGAATTGAATGTAATTTATTCTTTTTCCAAAATTCTGAGTTAGAATATTTTTTCAAGGTATTTATGGGCCCGATTATTTTTCAACTGAATACTATCCCCCTCCCCTCCAATCCGAAAATTAAATGGTCGGTCCCAAACCAGTTGGCTGAGTTTGCTGCACACCACCGTGTGCACTATTAATAGCTAGCAATGCGGCTATATATTTGTCAACAAGAGATGCAGCCTTGAATCACAATGAATCACTGAACAAAAAGTATGGACGAAAGCTATTGTTACGACACAAACTAGCAGTTAATATTGGGATAAATACATTGTGCTAATTTAGCTTCCTGGTGCAAGCACAGGCTAACCATGTATTTGTATGCCATTAACGATGCCAAACAAAATTAAGAAATGACTTTCACACCTGAATCCAATCACAGGTCAGTAATACAAAGGAAAATGTTGGAAAATATTTACCTTCTTGTGAAAATCTGTACAAATTGTCCACCATGCTGACAAGAAACAAACATAATGGCATACTTTGTTTTACACTTATGCCAGATGATAATACTCGATACTTAATACACATGCAGTCACATTATTAGTTACGATGGCTATGTCTATTAAATAAATAAATAAATAAATAAATAAATAAATAAATAAATAAATGTACTATTGGTTTGATTTTTGTTCATATGTTTGTAATGAAATGTCTTCCTCTGTTGGACAAGAAGAGTAGAATTTCAGTCATAATGCTTCAGTAGTCTTGTTCATGTATTATCAGTTTGAACATACATAATGGCACAGCCTTCGAGATCCTGTCTATGAATATTTAATTTAATGTCAATTCAATTTCAAAACCCTTCTGGATCCGGGGTAATTTAAAAAAAAAAAAAAAAATGAAAGCTAGATATCCAAATAAATATTCCTATCAATAATAAAGTAATGGCATGGAGTTTAGAACTTGCCATAAAATAACGCATGCGTATCGTGCACATTAACGTGGCAATACAACTTACTTCCAAATATTTAAGAATTTAAAATGTTGCAAAATGCTAGATATAAATATCAGCAAATAAATTTATAAACATAGACATAGCTTTTACAAGAAATATGTTCTTAACGAAGACAAAAATACTAAAGATAAAAACAGTAATTTGCAGACAATATCTAAAACCGAGAATACAAAAAAATTATAACAAAAATCAGATCAGAAATAGCGTTTCCAGAATGGCTCGGTCAATCAAATGAATGATTACTTCATTAATATGTATGAATTTCATCTATGATCAAACGCCTTAAATTCTTTTTATGACATTTAAGTTCATTTTCCACGTTTTGTCAAGTTTGGATGCAGAAATATAGACTAACAAATGGTAACAAGCTCTCGAACTTGTCCAAGAATTTAATGATATATTCAAGCTTAATCAAAACAAGACCAGAACTATGGTCTCAAGATCATTTACAAGCTCAGCCAATCAGATGTAACGTCATCAAATTAATGTTATACAGATCTCACTAATATTTCAACTTGTCCAAGATAACGATAATACAAACCTATATCCCAAGTTTGATCAAACTGGATCAAAACATGTTCTCCAGAATAGCATCAGGGAAAATCTAATGGATAAAATAATGGTGCATGTCACAAGCACATCAGCACAATCATGGCCATTTTGAGCCTGTTAAAAGTTATCAACAAACATATATAGGTAAAACTTGCTAAAACCTTTCATAATATAAGCTCTTGTGAATAAACATAAACCTGCACATTTTAAAGATCACATTCTTGTTATGGATAATGAAAAAAATCGGCTTACAAAGAGTTATTCTTTGACACTAAAAATAAATGTCATATTCATAAAGAGGAGATCATGGTAACATGGTGTTGTTGTTTTATAGTTAACAGTTATGTGTGCAACATGAAGATTGATAGATAAACAGTGAGAGCATGGCAATAGAATGACAAGTGCCTGTTAACCTCATCTAAGGTTTCCTTGGGGATTCATCACAAGCTGTTAAACTAGAATGATCTTATATAGTATAAACTTTGAACTTTAAAAAAGTGCTGAACAAGCTTAGTTTGTGTAAAACGTTAAGGCCTTCATGTGTGGATTCTTTTCAGCCAATTTTATCAACTTTTGGATATGGTTATTTTATTGGCAATAATCATGAAAAATTTGAAAATGCCTCATCACCATTCACATAAAACTGCAAGACTAAGTGACATAATGCTTTTTGTCAATTTTGATAAAAATCTGTTGAGTGTCTTTTGGAGAAGTTTTTTTCCATTGTAAGTAACGGTGACCATATTTTATAAGTGGGTCAACATCATTCATGTAAAATTTAAGGTTTTATGGTATCATGCTTTCTGTCAAATTCTGTTTAGATGCTTTTGAGAAAAAATGTCACTTATTAGCCTCTCTGTTTTCTTTTAATGGCAGCCATATTTGATGGCCGATTGTCATCATTTTAAAACAACTGAAGGAATTCACGCAGAACCATACCTTTACTTCACTTGGCACTATGAAAACACATCAGAAAATAACAACAGACTGATATGTGGATCTTGACCTCATATAAGTTGTCTGCAAAGTTTCAGGATGATGCATTCAATATTGTGGAGTTAGTTGCATGCTCAAGAAGTATCAAATGTATGTTTATACATTTAACACTAAAAAGAGGTCTTGTGTTTTTAACACCATTGGTCACAACATGATAGGCTATATATGGTGACAGTATAACTGGTGGAGGAAGAACTGGGAAAAACCCTGATAAGAACCACCTACCCACATAAATACTGGAAAGCGTCCTCACATACCCACATTGGCTGGGCCTGGGGCTCGAACTCTCTTGGACGGATGTGAGATGTCAGTGACAGACAAAGACTAGTACATTAGGCCACGAGTTGGCCCATAAAAAAATGGTGCAAAAACAGGAGGAAATGAGAGAAAGCCTTACACTACAAAGAAGAGAAACAAGAAGAGAAACAAGAAGGAAGAAAAGAGAAGTAAACAAGGATACAATCTAGAAGATGATGAATGCATTGAATAATAAATAAAATAAAAGGGAAGCAAACAAGATGATCATCAGAAAGCATCAAATGAGCAGCAGCAACTAAACACAACATCCTAACAGCAGCAGATAGAAACAAAATAACTGCCATCAATACAACAGGATTTCAACAGCGGCAAGCAAATAAACTAGAAATAGTGACATCAACGGAGAGAACAATTAGACGAAACAATAATATTTGATAGGAGCGCAGGAAATCCTTATATGGAAGCTTAAAAGACAAGAAGAATATTAAGAAATGATGAACACAATATCGACAATTCAGATTAATATACAAATATAGATTTAAAATAAAATAAAAAATTTAAAAAATTAAAAATTAAAATAAAGAATATATATATATATATATATATATATATATATATATATATATATATATATATATATATATATAAGCAGAATAAATACAATTCCAACAAACTATAGCATGCATACCTCGATGAGGCAACCAAAGTTAGGGCAGGAGGGCCTCCCCATAATGGTCTGCAAAGATCAGCCAGGAGAGAGCATCCTCCACAACAACAACAGCAAAAAAAAATCAAAAAAAAATCAGGGCCAAATAAAGAGAATGATATGTTGACCACATGATAAGTAGGACTAATACGATTAGGATATATAATCAAAAACTAGGAGACTAACTGTGCATACAAGAATTATCTTATATACGACTAGTACATTCGTTACTTTAAACAAGGGACAAAACTCTGAGAAGATATTAAATGTTTTAGGAGTGTTTACACAATATGTGCATCTTGGCCTCAATTCTACAATATCTGCAATGTTTCTGGACAATTCATCGCAAACTGTGTGACTAATTGCCTAAACTGTCATGCACGTTTTCACATTATCTATTCATATAAATTATAATTAATTATTTATCAATATTTTTGCAAGTAGATCTTCAAAAATTTTCATAATTGTTTTAAAAATATTTTTTTATATTGGTATATTTTTATACAAAATAGTTTCACAAGATTTACAAGTGCAAAACAGTAATAATGAAGCCAAATATTGTACCCCATCCCCCCATGTAATTAAAATAGTCTATGAGATGTTATTTTGCCAATCTTTCTTACTATTTTTATTTGTTAGCTGTTTTATTTTGGAACAACCAGGTAACATGACATGTCTGTTGGTGAAAACCATATTTCCTAACTTCCTGGAGAATGGGAATTTGATAGGTGGCAAACTGATTATTGTTGGAGATTTTAACTTTTACTCTAACTTTCTTAGAAACCTAAACACGTAAATGCTCATCGATTTTATTCACATTATCATCCATGGCCAGTTAGCCATCACACCCATAAACAAAGTTACATTTTAGCCAACACACCCATAAACAAAGTCACATGTTAGCCAACACACCCATAAACAAAGTCACAGGTTAGCCAACACACCCATAAACAAAGTCACAAGTTAGACTCATAGATCTGATGATAACATTATCATTGGTGTTCCTACACACTTGATTAAGATCACTATCTTCATATGGCATCTCAATGTATGTCTCTAATCCTCCATCTTTGCTTGCTACTAACAGAAATCTCCGTATGATACATAAATCTCAACTAATGCATGACATCCAAGCAAACCCAATAACTTCATTACCTCCTACAGCTATACAACTTGACAAGTACTTGCATTTACTGATTCACAAACATGTCCCAGCAGCCAAGTACAGAGCATCAATTCAAATGACATCTCCATTGGGATTAGTTTCACATATTAACATCATAAGGCTGAGAGGATATGGCTTTCCATAAGCAGATCTGTGTGGATCAGCCAAGAATAATAGAAAGCTTCACCTGCAAAGAGTTCTTCAGGATTAAGAACAGTTGTGTGATGTGCATTTTTAATGTAGCTTTAACATATTTTCAGTAATATCACTATGTCTGCAGTCTGGCAGTTTATAGTAATATCTAGCATTCGGCATCATGCCGCAGACATCGTAGCATGATGTACCAACCAAGACACATTATCCTGACAACTGGCTGACTGACCTCTTAATGCTGAGTGTCTCATAAGGCAGCTGTTAGAACCATTTTTACAAGTCTTTGGTATGACTCAGCCAAGGTTTGAACCCATGACTTCCCACATCTGAGGTGGATGCTCTAATCAATAGGCCACTGGAGTGGTCAATTACGAACATCGTGTCAAGGAATAAATGTAGACCACTATGAATGACCTTCTCACTGGTCAATCCTCTGGATCTGTTTGCAAATTTCTTTCATGATTCAGTCCTTAGAGATAAACTTGAGAACACAATTTCAACCGACTCACTCTCATCATATGTTTGTGAATATACATGGCAACCTTTAACAACATTTGAATGTGTCTATGAATTTAGTATATACAAATGTGATGAAGAGCACCCCAAAGTTATGTTAACTCAGTCTGTATCTGACATCACTGCTGCTTGAGTGCTTAGATTCAATATTACCTTCACTAACTGTTATTATCTATACTTATCACTTGGGGGGTGGGGTGGGGAAATTCCCCAACATTGTTTTTCATAACTGCCATTATTTAGCCTCTGTTGAATTAATTGACACAACCTAAATGATTTAAGGATCTATCACCCTGTTTCTGACCTCGAATTCATTAAAAAAATCTTAGAAAAAGTTATTCTATCTGAACTAGTATGTTGCGGGAAATTCAAATCATCTTTTTCAGCATAAAACTGAAGCCATTCTGATCACCATGCAAAGACTTTCAAATTCTGATCCTTTACCTCAAATGACAAGTAACAGTAAAACGATACTTGAAATTTACATAATAGGTGTCACTCTCAGCAGTATGCTCTCATGACATCAGCAAGTAATGAACAGGTTGCATATCTGGAGATGAGACGTGTCAGCTCCATTTGCAATTTTCTTTGTTGATGCCAAGAAAACTACTTGTGTTCCTATGTACTTTCAAGACTGAACTATTGTAATATTCACTTCAATCTAATTCATCTCAGTGTCTATTAAAGAAACATCAAAAGTTAAAAACCTGGTATCTGATTATCTTTAGAGTATGAAGGAAACTCAGTACTACATGTATGGAAAAATGGGAACCAGTCGGGAAATGGGTGAACACAAAATGGAGTATAAATAGGTTTGGCTGACCAAGATTGCTTAATAAATGCAAGTTTTGTTTTAGGATAAAGAATCTTTGGAGAGCACATCCATGTTGTAAGTGAGAGAAAAAAATAGAGACATTGTTTTATTCATGGAATTTCAGTACTTTAACAGTCTTGATTTTGGAACACTCATTACTAAAATCAGCAGGGGCTCCAAGTGGCAGAGTGGTCTAAAGCGCTGTCCGTTACGGATCACTGCCATCTCACCTTTGTCTGTGTGGGTTCGAGTCTAAGATTCGGCTAATGTAGTTATGTGAGAAAGCTTGACAGTAGCTTCTCGTGGATCGGTGGTTCTTTCCGGAGTTTTTCCCGGGTTCTTCCTCCACCAAAAATACTGGCCGCCATGTATAGCCTATATTGTGCTGAAAAATGGTGTTAAACCATACAAAACAAAAAAAACATACTAAAATCAGCACCTGACTCATTGGTGTGGAATTTAAAGTGCATGTTTCAACACACATGCAGGTCCTGAAAATGTCATGGCTCATATTCTTGTCTCTGCACAGAAGCTGACATTCTGGTTTCATCTATACTGATAAATATAGGTTTGATCAGGAGCACTCAGAAATTTTAAGTTATTGAATTTTTAATATGGTGTTTGCATAGCTTTACTATGGGAACTCGATTAGTAGGAGTCATATGAAGAATCAAACACAAAATCTGTTCATTATGATACATTTTGTTGACTGGCTCCAGTCCCATATACCTATCAGATCTGATCTATGTGTATATCCCCCTTCCAGAAACTTTTACTTCTTTTCCGACACTTGTATTCTCGCTGTTCAAGCTGTTAAAACAAGGTCGTATAGGCATTCTTTTGCCTCCCAAGGCCGAATTGTGTGGAAAGAATTGCCCATAGATCTCATACACAAGGACAATGTGTCCTCATTCTAGAGTGCTCTTCACACTCACCTGTTTTAACTACAAGAACATACATAAAGACTTAATAATATTTAGTTCCTTAATTATTGTCAGTCCTGTAAATGTAGTCAAAATTACAGTATAATTTCACAGCAGGGATCAGTTTCTGGAACCCATGCAATTCAGACTTGCAGAAATAACTAAGAAAGTACATTTTGGAGAAATTCAAGATGCTGAAATTTAAGTGTATTTATTGTCATTGTTACTACCAGCGAAAAAAAAATGACGTTGAAGCCCTATTACTTGTATACTCTTTATGGGAAGGACACCAGCAATTTACATGATATGTATGAATTCAATCACTACTATAAATCCAAATATTGCATACAAAGATTAAACAAATGCACGGCAGCTGTAGTGTGATAATCCATTTCATCACGAGAAATAAGGGACTGCTCCGGAGGTCTAGTGGTTAAAGTGTCCACCTCAGAAGCAGGAGGTCATAGGTTCAAACCCCACTCAAGTCATACCAAAGACTTACAAAAATCTACTAACAGCTGCCTCAAGACTGTTTGTAAGCAAGGTAAGATATTGAAATGTATCTGATAATTGCTGATAATTGGCTGGCTGGACAGGTGGGCAGACATAATGGTACAGGTGAATACTTAGAGAATTGTAGATTTACACGTCACACCTTAATAACAGAAAAGAAAGAAAAATAGGAGAAAAGAAAAATTGAAAAGATTAGTGATACCATCTCATGTGAGAAAGCAAGATAACTATATATTTTGTAAAGAAGACACTTTTACAAGGCTTTACCACAAAACATTCCTTTTATTTCTAATGGTATATTACCTGAATAATGATTTCCTACACAATGCATGCAATATAAAGTTTGCTTATGCCAATGACAATTCATATCAATGACGGCAACTAACCGGTAAAAAAAATAAACATGTATGAAGTCTTATTAATACTTAGACTATTATAGATACAAGGACATGCTGCCTAAGACTTTAATGAGAAAAACTGTAACGACTTAAATTACTCACACTAATTCTAACATTAGTAACGTTCAAAAGTTCTGAATCAAATCTAATTTTCTGAAAGTTGGTTAAAAATTAGATCATGCTACACAAACCTCCTCTGTGAAGCAATCAATGCAATCAATAAAGCATAAAAAACGATGTGCTGGGTACATAAATACCAGTGTGAAGAATACTGCAGCAGTAATAGCTCCCACAAAATTATCACTTATAATGAAAGAAATTACAACCAAAATAGTCTTTAAAAAATCATGGCTATAATGATCGTTTGATTACATGTTCTTTCTTTTAACATACTGATTCTGGATTCACGTGTAAATTGTAATACAATAATGTATTGTCCAGTAATACAATCACGCATTACCTTGTAATACAATCATGTATTACCCTTTAATACAATCAGGTATTACCCTGTAATACAATCATATATTACCCTGTAATACAATCAAGTAAATATTGGCCTTGTTTGGTCTTGAGTCTTAAGGCACAGTTACACTAATGGTTATGACATTCCAGGCAAGTAGAATAAAATTACTTGCACAAGGAAAAACCACACAAAATGATCTTGGTTTATTTGATTGTGAGAAATGAACTTGGTAAAGAGTACAATGTCTTAACCACCACAGCTCTTTCATGTAAATAAACATAAATATACATATAGCTTCTAGTAAATGATTAAACAGTCACAGATCTAAGAAAAGCAACATATAAAAGCACCATATCATTAATTCTTTGGGAAACATACAATTCCATTTAATTACAAAATATAACTTAAATGTTTTTGTGATTACATGACTTAATAATAGCAATAATAATAATATTTTTAAAAAAATTGGTACATATATATATGTGCTAAAATTCTAAATCAATCTCACTTTGGCTACAAATCCCTCTGATGTGAGCAGAGAAGACTTGATGTGAATATAAAATGTAGAAATCTTTTAGGATTCAACTAAAATGACCTGAATGTGATAAGTTGTGGTTGATTTTCAGACTAGGACCCAGCCTTATAGACATCCATTAAAAAAAGCTTGTTGCAAAGCCTGTAAAATTTGTTGACATAAAAAAGGTTCAATCAAACAAACTTTATGAATTTTCATTAATAAACAACAATGTCAATTCTAAGTCATTACTAGTCTGTATTCCTGCATTCAAGGAAATCCCTTGGTCACCTGGATGTAAGCATAACCTGAATTGTGAGGCTTCTAAGCCTCCTTGATTTTCGATTCTACAAAGTTTCCCACAACATGCATTAGCAGTTATAAAAAAATTCCCATATCTTCTTCTGTTATATATCCACAATTTGACAACAAATGATTTGTGCTACTACTTCTTCGTCTGCTCTTCGTATGCCTTCTTTAACCTCTTTTTTAACTCCCCAGGAAACTTATCATAGCAGAACTTGCAAACTGGCTTCAAGTCAAATTCAAAGAATTTTGTCCTGAAACAGAAAAAAAACCACCCACCATATACATCACTGTAATATTTAGAAGGTAACTTACAACAAGAGTAAAGTGAACAGTGTATACTATGCATGACAAGAGTAAAGTGAACAGTGCATAATATGCATGACAACGAGAGTAAAGTGAACAGTGCATAATATGCATGACAACAAGAGTAAAGTGAACAGTGTATACTATGCATGACAAGAGTAAAGTGAACAGTGCATAATATACATGACAATGAGAGTAAAGTGAACAGTGTATACTATGCATGACAAGAGTAAAGTGAACAGTGCATAATATGCATGACAACGAGAGTAAAGTGAACAGTGCATAATATGCATGACAACAAGAGTAAAGTGAACAGTGTATACTATGCATGACAAGAGTAAAGTGAACAGTGCATAATATGCATGACAATGAGAGTAAAGTGAACAGTGCATAATATGCATGACACCAAAAGTAAAGTGAACAGTGCATAATATGCATGACAACGAGAGTAAAGTGAACAGTGCATAATATGCATGACGAGAGTAAAGTGAACAGTGCATAATATGCATGACACCAAAAGTAAAGTGAACAGTGCATAATATGCATGACACCAAAAGTAAAGTGAACAGTGCATAATATGCATGACAACAAAAGTAAAGTGAACAGTGCATAATATGCATGACAATGAGAGTAAAGTGAACAGTGCATAATATACATGACAATGAGAGTAAAGTGAACAGTGTATAATATGCATGACACCAAAAGTAAAGTGAACAGTGCATAATATGCATGACACCAAAAGTAAAGTGAACAGTGCATAATATGCATGACACCAAAAGTAAAGTGAACAGTGCATAATATGCATGACACCAAAAGTAAAGTGAACAGTGCATAATATGCATGACACCAAAAGTAAAGTGAACAGTGTATACTATGCATGACAATGAGAGTAAAGTGAACAGTGCATAATATGCATGACAACAAGAGTAAAGTGAACAGTGCATAATATGCATGACAACGAGAGTAAAGTGAACAGTGCATAATATGCATGACACCAAAAGTAAAGTGAACAGTGCATAATATGCATGACACCAAAAGTAAAGTGAACAGTGCATAATATGCATGACACCAAAAGTAAAGTGAACAGTGTATACTATGCATGACAATGAGAGTAAAGTGAACAGTGCATAATATGCATGACACCAAAAGTAAAGTGAACAGTGCATAATATGCATGACACCAAAAGTAAAGTGAACAGTGCATAATATGCATGACAACGAGAGTAAAGTGAACAGTGCATAATATGCATGACGAGAGTAAAGTGAACAGTGCATAATATGCATGACACCAAAAGTAAAGTGAACAGTGCATAATATGCATGACACCAAAAGTAAAGTGAACAGTGCATAATATGCATGACAACAAAAGTAAAGTGAACAGTGCATAATATGCATGACAATGAGAGTAAAGTGAACAGTGCATAATATACATGACAATGAGAGTAAAGTGAACAGTGTATAATATGCATGACACCAAAAGTAAAGTGAACAGTGCATAATATGCATGACACCAAAAGTAAAGTGAACAGTGCATAATATGCATGACACCAAAAGTAAAGTGAACAGTGCATAATATGCATGACACCAAAAGTAAAGTGAACAGTGCATAATATGCATGACACCAAAAGTAAAGTGAACAGTGCATAATATGCATGACAACGAGAGTAAAGTGAACAGTGCATAATATGCATGACACCAAAAGTAAAGTGAACAGTGCATAATATGCATGACACCAAAAGTAAAGTGAACAGTGTATACTATGCATGACAATGAGAGTAAAGTGAACAGTGCATAATATACATGACAATGAGAGTAAAGTGAACAGTGCATAATATGCATGACAATGAGAGTAAAGTGAACAGTGCATAATATACATGACAATGAGAGTAAAGTGAACAGTGCATAATATGCATGACAACAAGAGTAAAGTGAACAGTGTATAATATGCATGACCAATGCTTAATATCCTCTAAGTAGGTACTATTATTGTATGATGTCATGCATATTATACACTGTTCACAGATTTTTGTTCAATGGGTGATTTCCCTGATCTGTAATAAACATACTATGCATAAAGCATTATTTTACTTTTCAGATTTTCCATGACCTTGACTTCTGACCTTATAAGGATATATTTTTTCACATGAAAATATAGAAATGAGAAAAATATGAAATTTTTTTGACAATAATTTTCCATACATGACACAAAAGTACATAATAAATGGATCATACACAGAGGCGTAGCTACGATATTTTGCGCCCGGGGACGAAATATAAAATTGGCGCCCCAGCCCACTCCCCATTTAATCACATTTTTCTATTACAATGAATAAGGAAAACAATTTAAATTTTAATAAAAAATTGTATTTAAAGAAGCAAATTTATAGAATTATAGTAAATGACCCACTCAGTCATTGTTGTAGACTGGTTTACATAGTCTACAAAAGATTTATTTTTCTTGATTTCACTGTCGCAAACTGGTCAATTACTTATTATAATGTAACGTTGTAAGCCTCATTTTGGCGCCCCTGTACCTTGGCGCCCGGGGACATATGTACCCCCCTGCCCCCCCCCCCCCTAGCTACGCCTCTGATCATACACAATCTGGCAAGAGTCTGTAATCAATATACCAATTACCTACAATAAGGATAAAGACTCAGTCTGCAAATGAAATGCTGATTTGTGTGTAATGCAATGACACAAGCCGCATACCTATCAAACTAGTCTATCAAGTAAGCACAATATTTACATTTGATCGTGATAAACATACGTATAAACTGAATCATTCTTCTACGATATTGGGGAAAATGACATATTTTCACTTATTATATCTGGTACAAAGTACCTAATAAGTAATGACTTGGCCTTTACTGCTAAAAGACAAAAATAATGCCTGTAAAATTGTAGAGTTTTATAGAGAAACAGCCGAATTTAACCACCTTCCCTTTAAATTACCTCTGACTCATCTTCCTGTCACAGATTGAGCAGGCAAAGTGACTGACACACCAGGCTTTGTTGAAGGCATGAAACACTGGAAACATTGAAAAATGAGTGTTACAGTAAATCATGTGGATCTGACACAATTACTGTCTAAAATATCCTATCTATAAAATGAAAAGAAGAACAATCATTTACAACCAAGTATAAATAACATGAGTTCCTTTTAAATATGGAACAGGTGATTCGTTTCTTATTAACAATAAGTTTAGGACAAGAGAGAAGGTATTCAGAATGACATTTATATATCATGTAATGGAAGAAAATATATAAAAAAAAACAGCATACAGTTAAACCCTGTCAGAGCACACGTTGTATAGCATGAATATAGTGACATTCTTTATTAACAAAAAACTATAGTTCAATTCTGTCACAGTACACTTTGTATAACATGAAATATATTGACATTCTCTGTATAAAAAAAACTACAGTTAAATCCTGTCGCAGCACACTTTGTATAACATGAAATATAGTGAAATTCTTATTTTAAAAAGACAGTGTACAGTCAAACCCTGTCACAGCAAACTTTGTACAACATGAAAATACTGATATTCTTTAAAAAGAACAACAGCATACAATTAAATCCTGTCACAGCACACTTTGAATAACTTAAAAATATTGACATTCTTTTTAAAAAATCCAGTGTACAGTCAAACCCTGTCATAGCAAACTTTGTATCACATGAATACATTCACATTCTTTAAAAAAACACAGTGTACAGTCAAACCATGCCACAGCAAACTTTGTATAACATGAATTCAGATACAACATGGTTATGGCATGACTTCTGAAATTTCACACTAATTTCACCATTTGTTTTAAGCACTACAGAATTTTTTTCAGTGCCAAAAATAAAAACTGCTTGATGTAATAGTTTGGTAAGATATGTTGTATTCTTCAAGGAAAAAAAAATATGATCCTGTGCTTATCTTCTAAAAAAAGCTGACAATTATTAATAAAATTATTAAATAACCATCAACAATAAAGCCAACATGTCTCTTTCGTTTGGCTTCAATGCACAGACTCATATCTTAATGCAGGATCAACAAATAGCCAACGGACATCTTAAGATCTTTAACTACCAAATATTTACCAAGATTAATTTATCTAAATGGAGTCCACATTAAATCTCATCTTTAATCCATAAGCCCAACTATTAAGACAATCAATGATGTTTATAATTAACATATTTATTCTGAATTAGTGGGTTTTTTAAACGTGTTGCTTGGTATATATATTTTCTATCTTTCATTTAATATTGTAAATTTTTTAAAATTATGGATTGTACACTGTATACCAGATGTTTACTCATTCAAGTTTTTTAACCAGTGATGCCAGAAGTGTCAGGTCTTTGAATTTAAGTAAAAACTACTTTTAGCAACAGAAAAGATCAGAGCAAATGCTGTCTATCTACATGCACTTAAATTAGAATTAATATGGACATAAAAAAATAGTGAAAATTTAAATATAAAATATATATATTTGAACTGAAGGAGTATGGTATGGAAATGCTGATATGTATGCAGTCAGACAGGCTGATGACTGGTGAATACAATACTCTAGTTATGTTCAAGTCGCAGATTTTTGCATATATATTTGTAAGCAGGTATAAATATCAAATATGTAATAAAACTTTGAAGTTATTTTGGCTACCTACATTATTTTGTTGTTATTTAACTTCTATGCCTATAACACGATATGGTACATAGAATAATGGCATTATCAGATCAACATACTAAATTTGGATTTCATTACATAAAGAAAAGTAAATGCATCATAAAAATATCCATTTTTTAACAATACAAATTAAAAACAGAAAACTTACCATCACCAGCTATGACATTATTACACACAAAGCAAATGTTTCCAAAAAGCTGAAAGAGAAAACAAAGTACTGAAAATACACAACTCTCTCAATAACTTGCACAAAGGGTTCAAAAACATAGACTACATTATAAATGATGGTACAAGGTACCAAAACAAATTGAGAAGAGGATACCATCCTTACTGGACAACAAGAAAACTTGAAATGGAGGATAATGGTACCACTTAATGGCTTAATATTTGTTTTTATAATCACATTTGATACAAATGTCGATAAAGAGTTCTCTAAGTTGTTTGCTTTTAAATAATATACTTGGAGTCAGAAAACTCATGAAAACTTTTGAAACCAAAGTCATTGATCAAGTCAGGTCATGGCATCAAACTTTAATTCTATAGCAAACTTCCATGTGATGAACTTCAAGACCCCAAAGTCAGAGATTATCGAGTAATACGCAATACGAAATCCAACTATTCAAGGTTTTAAGAGCTGAGTATGTTCAAGGTTTTAAGAGCTGAGTATGTTCAAGGTTTTAAGAGCTGAGTATGTTCAAGGTTTTAAGAGCTGAGTATGTTCATTTCGATTCCCTTGTAAATTCATCAATGCCATGATGAACATCAATTGATTTTCAATTAATGATTTAATATTTTGCAATAGCATTTAAATACAAATTATTCTACTAAAGACACAGTCCTCCAAAACACTGAGATCATATGGTTTTAGAAGCACACTTTAGACTACTTTTCAGGAATATATTATCTAGATGTATTTAATCAATACCGAAAAGTGTTTAAAAGTACATTACCTGATGGTAATGGATCTCACAGTAGGCAAGTCCTTTCTTTTCATAATGACGAGTCCCAAAAAATGGCTTTTCACACTTGGCACAAACAAAATGCTGTAAATAAACACATCCAATTTTGTAGCACATTTACCTCTATTACAATTTCAGATATACAGGAATAGCCACTCATGCTGGTGTTAGCTGGAAGGAAAACATACACGTACAGAATAACTGAGGTGATTTTTTTAATGATGAGGTGGGGGACTTAATCCCCTCTGTGACGGAGCAAATCATGCCTACACCACTGAACCCTGGTCAGCATGCCCCGCTGGCATCTCCACCGTGGAGGAGTCTAGTTGATTTAACTTGGCTAACACTTGGACAGGCAATGGATTAAGATTAGCCAAGGAAAGACCAAGAAATCAAAAATGTTTTTTATAATCAGATACCATCTGAACAATTCGTGATCTTTATTTTAATCATATATATTAAAAATAAAAAAACAATAAGGAAAATACTGTATATTCAGTTGGTTTTAAAAATATTGATTAATTTCTGTTGCAACTGGCTGAAGCTTTTACTTTACTCAAGAAATCTGAACTTATGCACTGACTTGACAAGACGCACACCTCACTGAGCTTGTCATGAACAGTGTAAATTTATCTTACTGTTTAAACATAAAAAACAATCCTCTGACCTGGAAATTCCAATTCCAGATAAAAGCTGCTTCAATTTAAAAAGGCAAGTAACAAAACAGAAAGTACTGAATTTACACTTAAATGTGAACATGTTTAGTCCTTAAGCAGTTATGTTCCAGTTGTGAAGCTGAATATATGTGTAAAAAAACTATGAACCAGTTCAATTCAGACTGTTTGATATTGTTGTTACGTGCTTAGGCTCGAATAAACAGTAACATAGAAAGAGTGAAAATAACAAGCTTGTAAAAACTTAATAAACAATTTATTGAGCACAAATATTTTCCAAACAAGAAAAATAAACTTAAGGTTTTAAGAATCAATTCCAAAATTAATCCATAAATAATTCAAAATATAATCCACTAGTGAAATTGCCAAAGTCCTGGTAATAAAATGTTTTAATAATTCCCAGTTCAAATCTTAGTGAAGCATCCAAGATGGAAGACAATGTCACGTGATGAAGTCAGTCCTGGTCTTATGAAATTCAATGAGCACAAATGTTTTCCAGATAAATAACAAAATAAATCCTCTTGATCCAAACGAATTGAAATAATTTCCAGTACAAGGTAACTCAAAACAGCACAACTTAATATTCTAACAGCCCAACTTCTACTAAATAGTTCGCTCCAAAACATAATTTTTATACCTGTTTTTTACGTAAACAAGGAAGGGGTCACATGATCTTTTAGAATCTTTAGATCAAATTTACGTTCAAAAAATCTCGTGCACACCGTATGACCCAGATGAGAATCAGTTATTTTTACTCTCAAGAACTAAAAATAGAAAGATGTTTATAACAAAGCTCCATAATGTCCTTGGATTTCAGCCAATCATTTTAAAAGCTTGTTTACAACTCTGAAGCCAGGTCAGAAATGAGGTCAACATCTGGTGTTTATTTGTAGAGTACAGATCATCCCACTTTTAAAAAAATATCTCCCAATGAATGAATCTTAAACTTAAAATGTCAAATCTGAATCTGACAAACAAACAATTAAAATAAAAATAAATGACTTAAATCAAATATACGTAACATTGTCCCTTTAATATATGGAGCTTCGATTACTCATTCTAATTGGGACATATTTTATTTCTTTCATGATTCACAAAATATATTTGTTTCAATAAAACAAGGGATTGCATAGTGTCATTTTTAATACTACAAATTAGAACAAAAGTCTTGAAGAAATTACCACCCATTCTTAGAATTGAATGGTCTCTTCCTGTTAAAAACTTGGCTTCAGCATTAATCAAGGCAGTGACCATTGTTATAAAATGTTAGCATCAAAAGATGATGTCAATTACAGCTTGGGAAAGTGCATTTCCAACACATGAAGTATCTGACTTGGTGCATTGTACCAAATATCTCTGGGGCCCAATGTGGCCAAGTGGTCTAAAGTGCTCTTCATTACAGATCACTGCCATCTCACCTCTGCATGGGTTCAAGTCTAAAATTTGGCTAATGTGGGTATGTGAGAAAGCTTGCCAGTAGCTTCTCATGGGTCGGTGGTTCTTTCCCGTGGTTTTCCCAGGTTCTTCCTCCACCACTACTAATACTGGCCGCCATGTATTTCCTACTGTGTGCTGAAAAATGGCGTTAATCCTACAACAACACTGTTCTAACATTATGATAATTTCACACTGTTCTAACAGTAAGATAATTTTACACTGTTTTAACAATATGATAATTTTACACTGTTCTAACAGTAAGATAATTTTACACTGTTCTAACAGTATAATAATTTTACACTGTTCTAACAGTATGATAATTTTACACTGTTTTAACAGTAAGATAATTTTACACTGTTCTAACAGGATAATTTTACACTGTAGAAGAGAAGCTCAAGAACATCTTGTCAAGTCAGTGCAAAAGTTTTTCAGATTTCTTTGAATTAAATCAAAGCATACATTTTTTGTGATAGATGTCAATCACCCATTGCTAAATGAAAAAATGTACAGTACAGCTGTAATGTTAATACAGTTTGTGAGGCATTGCAACAAAGTTAATATTATACTTGAAAATTGATTTGTCATTATACCCATAACATTCAAAAGAACCAGGAAATGTTTATAATCAGAAAAATGATGAAGATAAATTGGTACCTCTCTCCTTGAACTTCTAAAAAACATGCTTTCTGGTTGTCATAAAATGTAAAAAAAATGCTCATTTGATAGAGACCACGTCCATTCCACAGTGGTCATATGTGATGACTATGAGAATGCATGGTGTTAAGAGAAATTCTTCACAAGTTGCTGCAGAAATTCCAACAGCTGTTGTGTGGGCTGTAATTTATAATTCCAGCAGCTGTTGTGTGGGCTGTAATGTATAATTCCAACAGCTGTTGTGTGGGCTGTAATGTATAATCCCATATTTCAGGCTAGATCAAAATCTGATCCAAAAATTTAAATCTAAGAGCGGTAATAATCTTGGCCAATCAGATGCAAGATCACCTCATTAGTATGTGTGGATCTCATTCAAGAGTGAAACTTGTCCAAGATCCAAATGACATAAGCATATGTTCCATGCTGTATCAAAACTGAATCAGAAATACATCATCAAAGGTAGTAACAATCTTAACCAATCGGATGCAAGGCTGCCTTATTAGTTATGCATGGATATCATGCTTTATCAAATTTATCTCATGTCATACTGAAAAAAGAATTTATTAAAAGTTTAGTCAGAATCAGATCTGAAATATGACCTCCAGTTTGGTAAAAATGTAAACAACCAGAAGCAAGATCACCTCATTAATATACATACACATTGCTTCTTATTAAATATGTCTGGCATGTATCAAGTGATCAGCTGAGGAGGTATCAGCCTTCTTGAAAGAGTGTCATTTAAATTAAAATTTAGCTTTGTATTTTAAGGATTTTAACCCTGTTATGCCTTTGTCTTTCTTCTGTATGCTTTTAAAGGAATATCTAAATTTGCTCCACACAATACAACCAGGAATGTGTTGTTGAACCATTGAAATCTATATAATAAATAGCAGGAAAATTCTTTACCTCAACATGCCAGGCTTTACCAAGAGCGTGCACTACTCTCTCTTCAATGGGCCTCCTGTAGAAGTAAAATCATTGTAAGTGATACATTGTCTTCCTCAGAATAATAATAATAAAAATAAAAATGAGGACTTTGTATACAACAACTATAATGATATGACTACAAAAAAAAACCGCCATGAAATAAGAAAATGTAAAAACTTCTGAAAAAGGTAGGAAATATTATTAGGTCTTTAAGTTTGTTCTTGCAGTCAAAAAAGGCGAGTTTTAAGAGCACTCTTGAAAGGAATCACTGTCTTTGTGTCTAATTTGAATGGGCAATTCATTGCACATTGCTGGGTCTGGTATGCAAAAGAATGTTGTCTATATGAATTCATTTTTATAGTGGGATTAGTGAGTATATGATTGTCATAAGAGCATATGTATCTTGCTAGTGTGTACACATGGGCGAGGCCAGATAGGTATGTTAGACTAGAGTCTGTCAGTGAAACATAGCACAGAATCAAACACAGACAGGAGATATAAATACACAAACCTGTACTATGAAATCTCTGTAGCTCAAGTCTTTTAAATAAAGGACATTAAAGTTTTATTCTTTGTTTCTAGCTATATAAATATTTGCAATCTGCATAATAGTTAATATATATATATATATATATATATATATATATATATATATATATATATATATATATATATATATATATATATATATATCAATGCTCAAAACATACATGTTCTGTTGTGAAATTAGGAATCCTCCAGGCAAACCTGGGTTGTCTGCCTTGGTCCTTAAAAAAGGCAATTAATTCTTTTTTCCTTGGCATTATATAACCAATAAATGTTCTTAAAGTGCGGTTAAAACCAACTGTCACAAAATTTCAACCACCCCCATGATATTTAGAATTTTCCCGATTTAACTCCTATGAGAAGGCTTTACAAATCTTAGAAACCTGAAATTTAAGTTTAATATAATCCTGACTTTGATGGTTGGCACGATAATTTCTAAGACAATAACAGAAAATATAACTTATATTGTTGATAACGGACAAGGATGACAAAACGTATGTAGGTGAATTTAAAACTTACACAGACTGGCATGGTATGTTTTAATTATTATCTTGCAATATCCTATTATCAAAAGTACAGTTTGGACTACTCAAATATAAAGCACCAGTGGTGGTAATGAAAACTGTTATAAAGTTGTTTAGTTTATCATCCAACATTTCATTAACCAGTAATTAATCAGCCATTACCATTAATAATTTTGAATGTGTTCTTGTAAATTAATAAGTAGTCCAGGGCCTGCATGTCAAGCCCATAATAAAGAATTGCTGTAAAAAACCTTTATGTTAAAGTCCTATGGTTTAGCTAGCATGTTGCATGTCTGGGCGTGATCTTGATCTATCCAATATAGTAGGCAATGAAAGCAAAGGAAAAAAACTTGAACCAAAACCTTCATTCAAATCCTGTACAACTATGACCCTGACTCCATGATCAAAATCAATAGATTCATAATGATTTATCCCATGGAAAAAAATCCATTAGGGGTTTTAGAAACAATAGTATTTTTTAAAAAATAACTTTGACCTTAACCCAAGGTCACAAAGGCAAGCATGCATGTCACAAAATGAATGATTTTTACTTTATAATGATTCATTGCATGTATTGAGAAATACAAGGTGTTTTGTGAAATGTATAAAAAGATGAAAAACTTTTAACAAAACCGTAACACAATTTTCACCCTCACCTTTGTATTAATTGTTCAAGCTTTATAATAATTAACATGAGTATGATATCAATATCAATAGGTTTAGGAAATATCAGCAAATAAACAATCCTTATTCCATTTCTGATTGGATACAAGTCCAGTCATATTTTCACTACATTCTGTTTACCACTTAGCAAATAAGTGTTTAACATATGTGAACTCTTGTGAAAAGGAAGGATATAAATATAGGAGGAACACAAAAGCAGTGACAGCAAGATTTTAAAGAAGAACAAAAACTAGTAAAAATTAAATTTAGATATTGAACTTTAATCTGCAGGATCAAAATGGTGGTCATTACCTATGATTGAAGCAATGTGCTTATGGTAATTGTTGAAAATACTGACATAGAAAATTAACAATTTAGGTAGTTGGGAATGTTATGTCTTTTTTCTACTTCAAATGAACAGAATTGAAACTTTTATTTCAAGCACACGTTTTAACACTCATAGATCAACATGGTGAATATCAGCAAGTGACAATGTGATCTCATTTAAGAGTGCTCTTAAAACTCACTTAATTTGACTACAAGAAGGTCCTTAAAAAATGTTTTTTTTATATCTTTTATGTAATTTCATGGTGTTTGTTTTGTAATTTCATGGTGTTTGATTTGTAATTTTGTAAATGTTTATGTATTATCTAATACTGAAAAGCACAAAGTGCTTCTGACAATTAGGTGCTGTACTAAGTCCACATGCAATTTTTATTAGTTAATTACTAGTGCATTGAAGCGATTATTCTTCTCCATCTCTTATTTATGATTTTCTTGGATTCAATTCAATAACATGCTGGAACATGCACTGAAGTGAAACAAACAGAATTTTTTTAAAAACATCTTTGTGTCAATCAACAACATGTTAATGTTCTTAATATAAGTCATACACTACTGGTACAATCAGACACGAGTTTAGTCTTCCATAAAAAGAGCTGACATTAATTTTAGGAGGATTTGGGGGGGCCTCGCCTCACATGGTCTCAAGGGGTAGTGATCTGGGCATCCAGAGTCCAAAAATGCATTTTACATTAATAAAAGGCTGCTTTTAGTGCAACTTATGATCATAAAATAAATCAAAATAATTATTTAAAAAAACCAATACACTTTAAATGTTCAAATTGACTTCAATAATTTCAAAGTATTCATTGTCACATGAATTTGTTCTCCAATACTTTTGATGCTGAAGTTATTTCATGAGCATGTCAGTGTTCACATGATCACATTGTAATTATGTCACAATAATTTGGCAATTTTTGCAGCAAACATATCATACTTCTCTTTTCATAACAAATCTGTAAAATAAACACCCAAGTACATCAACTATATACAAATAATCCCATACATTCACTTGTCTTTTTCTCCAATGGACACAACCTGTTGATATGCTAGTCGAGCTCTTTTTGTGACTTTAGCAAAGATTTCTTTGGCCTTCCGTTTTGTCACCACTGATTTCTTTAGCTCAATGTACAATCATTTATTTTCCTTCTCAATGAGAATTTTTTTTTGAAGCTGGTGTTTGTATTCTCTACATGCAGTGTGCATATTTAGGCAGAGGGCTACATATGTTCTCTCATGCAAGCAATATTTCTTGTAGTAATTAATTGCACTTTTTCCAGATGCCTTCTGAGCTTCAATTCTTCCATATGCAGCTTCATTTGAAGGTGCTGTTCCAGACACTTCCAACCGTGATTACTGAAATTTAGATCTTTCTTGCAGAGATAACAAAATGCCAGTCCTCTACCAGTCAGAATTTCTTGTTGTTGCTGCTGTAGGGTTTAACACCATTTTTAAGCACACGATAGGCTATACATGGCGGCCAGTATTATTGGTGGAGGAAGAACCCAGGAAAACCCCCAGAAAGAACCAACAACCCACGAGAAGCTACTGGCAAGCTTTGTCACATAACTACATTAGTCAAATCTTAGACTCAAACTCACACATACAGAGGTGAGATGGCAGTGATCTGTAATGGTTAGCACTTTAGACCACTTGGACACTGGAGGCCCCCTAGTTTTCTTAAAAAGTGACCAACTAAATTTCCATCAAATTTTCACTCCAGCCATTCCTATTTCCATATGTTTTTTAAAAACCTTTATCAAAAGTTTGTGTCATACTCTCTCAAAAACTTGTGACACCATGTTTTGAAGCCATGATTTTTCTTTTCATTGCCATCAGTTTCCATTACACAAAGATTCAATGGATGAATTTAATCTTAGACCAATCATATTACTCTTTGCAAGTGCCATGTGCCAACCAATACATGGAATGAATAATTTACATGGGTTGTTGTGGAATGGGACTAAACAGACCCATTTTTAAAAACCGGATCAGAGATTGTTGTTGTTGTTGTAGGGTTTAACGCCATTTCTCAGCACACGATAGGCTATACATGGCGAACAGTATTATTGGTGGAGGAAGAAACCAGGAAAAAAAACGGAAAGAACCACCGACCCACATGAAGCTACTGGCAAGCTTTCTCACATAGCTACATTAGCTGACTCTTAGACTCGAACACACACAGACATACGTGAGATGGCAGTGATCTGGATCAGTGATAATATAAAAAAAAAGAACTGTATCAAGAAAAATCTGATTCAAGTCAGGAAAAAAACAGATTTTTGTTTTAAAACGAAGAAAACCATGTCTGTGTGCTGTATAATTTTTCTATCATCTTATATACAATCACAATCTATCATGCCATATATATTACAATCTATCATGCCATATACAATCACAATCTACCATCTTATATACAATCACAATCTATCATGCCATATATATTACAATCTATCATGCCATATATATATCATTCTATCATGCCATATATATATCAATCTATCATGCCATATACAATTACAATCTATCATGCCATATACAATCACAATCTATCATGCCATATACAATCACAATCTATCATGCCATATATATATATATCAATCTATCATGCCATATACAATCACAATCTATCATGCCATATACAATCACAATCTATCATCTTATATACAATCACAATCTATCATGCCATATATATATCAATCTATCATGCCATATACAATTACAATCTATCATGCCATATACAATCACAATCTATCATGCCATATACAATCACAATCTATCATGCCATATATATATCAATCTATCATGCCATATACAATCACAATCTATCATGCCATATACAATCACAATCTATCATCTTATATACAATCACAATCTATCATGCCATATATATATCAATCTATCATGCCATATACAATTACAATCTGTCATGCCATATACAATCACAATCTATCATGCCATATACAATCACAATCTATCATGCCATATACAATCACAATCTATCATCTTATATACAATCACAATCTATCATGCCATATATATATATCAATCTATCATGCCATATACAATCACAATCTATCATCTTATATACAATCACAATCTATCATGCCATATATATATCAATCTATCATGCCATATACAATCACAATCTATCATGCCATATACAATCACAATCTATCATCTTATATACAATCACAATCTATCATGCCATATATATATATCAATCTATCATGCCATATACAATCACAATCTATCATGCCATATACAATCACAATCTATCATCTTATATACAATCACAATCTATCATGCCATATATATATATCAATCTATCATGCCATATACAATTACAATCTATCATGCCATATACAATCACAATCTATCATGCCATATACAATCACAATCTATCATGCCATATATATTACAATCTATCATGCCATATACAATCACAATCTATCATGCCATATATATATATCAATCTATCATGCCATATACAATCACAATCTATCATCTTATATACAATCACAATCTATCATGCCATATATATATCAATCTATCATGCCATATACAATCACAATCTATCATGCCATATACAATCACAATCTATCATCTTATATACAATCACAATCTATCATGCCATATATATATATCAATCTATCATGCCATATACAATCACAATCTATCATGCCATATACAATCACAATCTATCATCTTATATACAATCACAATCTATCATGCCATATATATATATCAATCTATCATGCCATATACAATTACAATCTATCATGCCATATACAATCACAATCTATCATGCCATATACAATCACAATCTATCATGCCATATATATTACAATCTATCATGCCATATACAATCACAATCTATCATGCCATATACAATCACAATCTATCATCTTATATACAATCACAATCTATCATGCCATATATATTACAATCTATCATGCCATATACAATCACAATCTATCATGCCATATACAATCACAATATATCATGCCATATACATTACAATCTATCATGCCATATACAATCACAATCTATCATGCCATATATATTACAATCTATCATGCCATATACAATCACAATCTATCATGCCATATACAATCACAATCTATCATGCCATATACAATCACAATCTATCATCTTATATACAATCACAATCTATCATCTTATATACAATCACAATCTATCATGCCATATATATATCAATCTATCATGCCATATACAATCACAATCTATCATGCCATATACAATCACAATCTATCATCTTATATACAATCACAATCTATCATGCCATATATATATCAATCTATCATGCCATATACAATCACAATCTATCATGCCATATACAATCACAATCTATCATGCCATATACAATCACAATCTATCATGCCATATACAATCACAATCTATCATCTTATATACAATCACAATCTATCATGCCATATATATATATATCAATCTATCATGCCATATACAATCACAATCTATCATGCCATATACAATCACAATCTATCATGCCATATACAATCACAATCTATCATGCCATATATATTACAATCTATCATGCCATATACAATCACAATCTATCACCTTATATACATTACAATCTATCATGCCATATATATTACAATCTATCATCTTATATACAATTACAATCTATCATGCCATATATATTACAATCTATCATGCCATATACAATCACAATCTATCATGCCATATACAATCACAATCTATCATCTTATATACAATTACAATCTATCATGCCATATATATTACAATCTATCATGCCATATACAATCACAATCTATCATGCCATATACAATCACAATCTACCATCTTATATACAATTACAATCTATCATGCCATATACAATCACAATCTATCATGCCATATATATATCAATCTATCATCTTATATACAATCACAATCTATCATCTTATATACAATCACAATCTATCATGCCATATATATTACAATCTATCATGCCATATACAATCACAATCTATCATGCCATATACAATCACAATCTATCATGCTATATACAATCACAATCTATCATGCCATATATATATCAATCTATCATGCCATATACAATCACAATCTATCATCTTATATACAATCACAATCTATCATGCCATATATATTACAATCTATCATGCCATATACAATCACAATCTATCATGCCATATACAATCACAATCTATCATGCCATATACAATCACAATCTATCATGCCATATATATATCAATCTATCATGCCATATACAATCACAATCTATCATCTTATATACAATCACAATCTATCATGCCATATATATTACAATCTATCATGCCATATACAATCACAATCTATCATGCCATATACAATCACAACCTAATATACTATATACATTACAATCTATCATATAAAAATCATAATCTAGTTCACTCTCCCTTTCTCTCTGGAAACAAAACATCTCAAGGTTGGCATATTTTCTCCTTTGTAAGTACCAACCTGCAGGCTCCACAGATAGGTATTCCCATCTTGTCATGACATCGCAGGCAGTACAGTTCTTGGTTTACTTCTCTGGCATCTGCATTCAGTTCAACCCTGAAACACAACACAGAACCTAAGTACTATATAACCTATGCTTATATTGTACGATAATGAGTGTGTGAGTTTTATGTTCCTCTAAATACCAATTCTAAAAAATTTTAAGGTACATATTATTGACAGTTCCAAACTGACTATAAGAACTAAAAGCCCACCAGATTAACCAGTTTGCTTCTCAAGTATACACTGTAGAATAATGATTGTGTTGATTGTACTCAGTGATTTGGGAGTTTTGAAACCCACTGTCATGTCTGTATATGTTCTAAACCATAACTATGCAATGCATACCTGCCATATTTCCAGAGAAATTTTCAGTCTTTAAAATTCAATGGAACTCATTTGTAATTAGAAGCAGTCTTTGCTACTCTCAATAGCAAACCAATGAAAATAATCAGACATACATACCCACATGTTGTGCAGTTGAAGTGGTAGGGATGATAGGCTTCTCCTTTGTATTTGATGTGACCTTCTTCAATGACTGCACTGAAAGCAAACAGCATGTATACTGCTTTACAGGAATGGAAAACAAAGGCTGGCCTAACAAATAGGAGACAGTTATCTGAAAACGTGCTCTGGTCCAACATAAAACGTATTTAATGACATTTACAAAATTACAATTTTGATATATCTGTTCTGCTCTTTAAGTTTGTAATTATTCTCATGCCTACAAATAAATTGTCTTGCCGGTTATTAACAAGCTAAAAATGTTTTACACTACAAAATACTGCCAATTATCACTTTCCGTTTACTTCATCTGCATTTAGTGTTATCACCTAAAACTGTCAATTTTATATGGGGAAACAGACACAGCTTTATCTCAGAAGTAGGATAATGTCTAATGACACAAAATGTGGTACGTGGAAATAATGGTTTATATTTTTTTTTATATATATATTTCTAAAACATTTTCAAGTATTTTTGTTATTTATGATAATGTATGATCAAATAAAACATCGGCTACTGAAAAATGGTGTTAAACACATAAAAACAAGAATAAAAATTATCCTACTTTACTTTTTTGCATGGCTCACATGTCTGTGTGCTGTTCAGACTGATCAGTTTTAAACCTATAAGCAAAATTTCTAAAATCTGGACACAAATTTCAGTTCTAATACCCGTAATAAATCTGGACTCGTGTTATATTTTTTCAACTATACTTTTTACGAGAGGACGTTTGTATTATTTGGTATCATTGTAGAATTGTATTTTTCTCCTTTTCCAACCCAAAGCAGTGTATCATAAACCATGCTGACTATATAACGCTTGGAAGGATAGCTATGAATTCATTTTGCGAAATTGTGACATGCGAGATATATGAGCCAAGTGACCTAAAATTGGCCAATTATTTTGAAATAACCAAACTACTCATTTTCATGCCATCTACTACCACAATGCATTATTCAAGTAGAGATAAATTGTTTGATCAAATGAAAACCCATCTTTTCAAAGATTCTGACAAGGTTGCACAATTCTTGGTACGTTATAATGGAAAGGATAAAAAGGTTACATCAAAGCCAAATAGTCAACCAATCATGATTTATCTGCTATTGGAAAACGTTGAGTTGTTAGAAAATAAAATGAAGTGAATGAATTCCCAACCTTCCCTTGAGCTGCATTGACTATCAACAATGATTAAAAAAACACCATGGCAACAGTGTAATCCAATTCCAACATTGTCACTATCAGTCACCAAAATAAGCCACACACAATACACCACTCCCTCGACAACTCATGCCCTGATAACTTGTAAGCCAGTGTATAATGTGGAGTCAGGCATGGATCCAATTTTTAAAACCAGAAAATGCCCCAAACTATTTGCTGAACTTTAAGAAAATTGCGTTAAAAATTGGTAACGGAAACTTGGATATATTGCTCATTTTATCATCGAAAACATGATAAAATGTCAAATTTAAATACAAGTCATTTCTTTCCTTTCTAAACGACATTCCTAGTACACTGCAAATAACGATATATAAGACAATTTCGACCAATGAAAATGTCGCTTATACTGAATGGAGGATACCTCTTGAGTGCCAGTTTAATAAATACAAATGAAATCATTTTTTTATCAATTGAAATTTGTGTTCTAGTTCTATCTTTTAGTTCCTTTTAAGTGTAATTATCTTAAATACAATGTGTTCTCTTGTAATTAAACGCAAAATGCGTCAATCTACTGTAACAGCTTTGTTCTCTAACATTTCTTTGGAAAAGCTAATTAAGTGCCAACCGTATCTTGATAACTAACTTGCAAAAGTATCTCTTGTATTGTTGCATTAAAAGTTGGCATCTTTTATCACATTAATTATGTCTTTTGAATCAAATAAAGGAGATGGAATAAAAGTAAAGTTAAAAGGCACGAAAATGCTACAAACTTAAAAATCTAATGGCCCTGGTTGTATGTCAGGTGAACTTATTTTATTTGATCAATCAAACACTGTTATAAATGTTATTGGGTATGTAACATAAACTGCCTCTTTCATAACTGTGATTAAAGATCATAGCGAGGCAGCCAAGCTAAATAAATACTTCATAAAATAAAGAGCTTGATTTCACAGACACGGATAATTATGGGCAAGCGAGTTTCAAAGAATTCTTGAACTGGCACTTAAGAATATCATCAAGCATGATAAGAAGTTTCATTATTATTTCCAATGAAATTATGACATAAATATTCTACTTACTGAACAATACAAAAATTGAGTTTCGGCGCAGACATTTGTCTCATGAAATAAATGTTGTGTTTTTATATATAAAAAAAGGAATCTTTTTTTTGGTGGTGTATCAACAGTTAGTTCCCTGAACTCCTGATTTGGTAGGATACTATAAAACACCATTATGGTAACCAGACTCATCAAGAAAACAAATGGTGGTGATGCAATATACAGAATTTTTGCGTACACATGATGGTTGTTGAATCTGTTGGAATGATCTTTCACATGTTGGACATTTTGAAAATAAATGTTATTTAAACAGAATAAGAAACAACTTCTGAATCATTAGAAAAAGCGTGTTATTAAACATTATTATCAATGTGATTGAAAATGAGGATTCGGTAATTAAACAGCCCAGTTCCCTAATGCACACCTCCCCCTCCTTTTCTCAATGTTAAAGCAAATTGTTTCAATTTTTGGAGGTCCCTTGGTATCTTGTGTTCTTACTTATAGTGCAGTCCATGTTTGTGGACTCCACTGTGTGTGAGTTATCAAGGGAGAGGTGTACTAAGTATGGTTAAGATTTCACATATAAGGTAAATAGTAACAAGTGCTTACATGCAGCATAATCAATAGTTTAGTGGCTTGTTGCAAGTTAAAGTCTTTATAGAAAGTCTTATCAGACCTGCCAACCATGACAAGTCTGTCCCAGTAAGGCAGTTGATTTTCTTCTGTAAGATGTCAGTAAGGTGTAACAAAATATCAATAACTGCTATTGCAAAGCTGGAAAACGTTAATTTAAAGTTTGATGAATTGATGATAAACATTATGTTCAACTTAAGTTTGTAAAGTACACATATACTTTATTTACCCACTAGCACAGTTGTACAAACTATAGTTCAAAACCTATATAGCTCAATGGCTTGTTGCACTTAGAAATTCTTTTGCATTTCACATGACGATGGCAATCTATTCTCCCGCCACAAGACATGCTCATATTGGCACATGATGTTCAATAAACGTATTTGTGTATTTTTTTGCTTTTATTCACAAGAATTTGAATACTCCTTTCCATTCTTCTGTGTTGATTATTAACACTTTTCTAGAAGCTTATTTTCTCTTTTGTGCATCGCTTTCTGGACACCATTTTTTAAACAAATTATATAATCAAGAGTTTGATCAAGCAGATGCTTTGCGTGAACAATTAGGTGCAGTTTAAAGCATCTGGGGTGCTGCTGTAAAGTTAGTCTGGTTCCCTGACTAATTTCACTAATTCTAAACTAAAACCCGGATCCAAATAAAATACAGATGAACCAATTATCTGGATTATTTGGCAATGATCATTTTTTCCATAGTTTTTGCTAGTATGCCCGAAGTCCATATTTTAAGGGTAATTTTCGTAAGACTTATGGCAAAATCATAACAGTTGGCAGGTGTCTTACAAAGCACACAACTTATGGTAAAATAAAAATAAAAATCTAAAACAATTTGGGCCCTCAGCAAATGAACATGTGATTATTAATTTGTCTTGAACAAGAAGAAATAAAAGCACAAATGGTATACAATTTTTTTAAATGTTACCGATCATTCAATGCAAAAGAATAGAAGTAGAAAGATGGGTATTTCAATTTTATTGTTTCATGCACAAGCAGCCAGAATGAAAGTCAGCTTTAGCCATTATTTTTAATTGCCTCATAGCATCAGTTAGACAAAACCACTTCTTCTAATGCTGTGTTGTTAATGTCAATTACCAGCTGACTGCATATGACTAATTGCAGGTGGATGAGACAATAAAAATTAATGTAGTTTTTCTGCTTTTTTTTATTTTAAATTCTCATGTTCTAATAATGTTCTTATTCATATGAGAAGAGTATCAAGAAGTATTTCTGTCTATCAGAAAAGTTTTGAAATCCCCCATTACATCGTCTTCTCATACAATCAACTACGAAAACTATTTTGTCATACTGATTCAAAGTACATTTCCAGCGTAAAATACTCCTATCTCACATCACATGGTTATTAGTTATCAAATGTTCTACACAACCCGTCTGCTGGAACATCATTGTGAGTGCATGCTTCAATGCTTTCATTCTTAAAAACATTAAAGTTACATTTCATCATTTTCAAAATCTTGCTGAATCAATAGGAAGAATTTGTTTTTGATAAAAGAAATATGAGAAAACTGTGTTAATATATGATAGAGAAAATGTACATCTGAGCAACGTTCCCTCTAAGCTGCATGCGTGCGCGCGCGCAGCTGTTCAGGCATCCCCGCGCAGCTGAATTGTCAAGTTTTGCTCAATCCAACATTAAATTTTGCTTGTCTCTGTAATGCTTGCGCTGGGCAGTGAGCACTGCATGCACATCTACCATTCGCTTAGAGGGAACATTGCATCTGAGTATATTATCCCAACTTGAAAATAACTATGCCTTGTTCTTTCACATGCAAGAATACCTACTGACACTTGTGACAGACATATTTTCCAAGTCCTTTTGCTTTCTCTATGGCATTGCATTCCCGACACAGGGCTCTGAAAGAAGGATTCAGGAAATTTAATCTACACATTAAAATTCTGTTGATTTCAACATCTACCTATACTTACAATTGTAGAACCCCAAAGTAAAAAAAAATACTGACTGCCTATGACCAATATACTGATTTTCTGGGACAAATGCAGATTTTTAAATTCTAATGCATATGTAACTATTTACAATATCTATAACATTCAGTGAAGTAACTTATTTAATGTCAAAGATGCATGTTTTGCATTTTTGCAACTTCTGAATGGACACCCTGTTCCATCTGCCCATCCAGAAGATGCAAAAATGCAACACACACTCAGACATATGCTGTTTATAGAAGCTTCTTTCCACACCTTGTGTTTTCAATCTTGATCGATTCCAATGTATCATCTTTCATTGATGATCTGAATTCTGTGTGATTATTATTTTATAAGTAAAGCAAACTTCGATCAAATTACATCAAGATTCTATATGGCATTTATAAATATCACAAGTTAAGGCCAAGTTGTTGATGATGAAGCAGAAAGCTGATGTATATTATGTTATTGAAGACTCCATGTCCAATTGTAAAATCACAATTACACAATTTGCAAAATACAAGGTTTTCTTTTCCCTAGATAGTTTCATCAATCTAAATAAGATAGCATAATTGTCCTTCCAGTTCTTTTTTCTTTTCTTTGTTAGAGAAAATTATGAATCTTCTGCTTTCCTTAACATGTTAATAATTCATTGTGTGTGCGTTGGATTTTTAACGTAGCTTTAAAAAATGATAGCTTATAGTGATGTCTAGCACTGGGGCATTATGCAGCAGACATGTAGCATCATGTTCTACCCAGTCACATTATCCTGACACCCGGCCGACCAGTCCTAACACTAGCCACTTAATGCTGAGTACCAAGTAAGGTAGCCACTAGCTCCATTTTTTATGTCTCTGGTATGACTCGGCTGGGGATCGAACACACGACCTCCCACATCCGAGGCTCATGCTCTAACCACCAGGCAATCTGAGTAGTCTCTAATATTACATTAAATAATTTGCTAAATAACATGTTATAAACAGAGTGTTAACTAAAGACAGCATGCATGAACACTTTAAAGTTAACAATAGCATGTTGTGTCAAATGATTTTAAGTCACCAAGTCTGAAAAAGTGACACATTTCACAAAATATCCATCAAATTAAAAAAATAATGTATACCACCTATTTATGAATCAAAAAATATGAACACAAGAACATGGATGGTTTGAACTTCATACACTCAAAGACTTGGATTTAATGGAAGACTTATTTCAAATTCTATTGTGTACTGAAGCAGAATCTAAAACCTGGCAACACATAATGTTGCCAACAGGAGTTAAAAGCAAGAGTTATTGCCCTTTGTCTATATGAAATAAACCAGAAAAGTTTCTGTCTTTCATAGGGCTTGATTAATGACGTAGCAGGCTTATATTCTTAATGTCAATGTGATCAGGGAAAGTATTCCAAGGAGAAATAATGTTTTTTCACAATCACTGATAACAAATTGTCTTTCTGTGCTGGTGTTTTGTCCTGAAAAGTGTCTGAATTTTCTAATGAAAAACTGATAGATGGACACTTGCTAATTTGCCATCCAGAATTCAGCATATGTGGATATAAGGCAGATCCTAAAGTAACATACAACTGTTCAAAAATACAAGAACTAAAAACAACAGGATGATACCTTATAATAAAACGTAAGATTGTAATTTTTGGCCATAATTGTTTTATTTGCTCTCCATTCATTATATACTGTAGTAACAAACTATTTTGAGGGGAACCAATTTTTGTTGCTGTTGTCGCTAGCCACAAATTCGAAGCCCCAATGAAAAAATTTCCAAGGATGATGAGGACCCAGTAGCCATTTTCTTACTGTTTTATTGCTAAAGATTAACAAAGCTACTTGATAAATCAACGTCAATTGTTTAATCAAGTAATTACTTTTGCTCTGCACTCAATTATTAATGAAAAACTGTTATACAGTCTAATCAAAGCCAAGTATTAAAGCTCCGACTTGAATAGTATTTGGACAAAGGCAGTGTATCAGTCATTTCAATTGAATCTCATATGTACAAATGCATGTCAGGTAAATATTCCCCATATTGTAGAAATAAAAAAAAAAATAAAGATTTCTCAAACCTCTAACAGTTAGGTCAATCTTTAGCTTTGTTCTGTGAGATGCAATTATCCATTTAGCATAAATTATCTTGGTTAACGAGAAGGTTAACTAATGCAGTGCAATGATCACCACAGATAACAGCCTCCTTTTTTGAGATTACTTCTATAACAGTTGTGGAAGTGTGATTTTAATTCTTTTTACTTTTTGTTTATTGTCAAATCTAAAATGTTAAGTTAGTATGTACATGAGGCATTCACAAACAAAGAAGTGATTCCACTGTCTTTCAATTTCATTAGCATCTTCACATTTTGGTGGCTTCATTTCCATTGATGTTGAGCACTAAGATGAAAACATGGTGCACATACCATCGTGTTTTGTTCACAGATGTGGTAGTATTGTTTTAGTGTTTTACTGTTGGTGAATGTGTTGGCTTCCACTCATGTTATTCACAAGGATAAAAACAGTACAAGTATTGAACTTACCAGGTTTTTTATTCGTGCTCATAAACATGGTAGTGCTCATAAACATGGTAGTTTTGTTATAAATGATTCATGCAACTGCTGCTTGTGTCTGCATAGTTTTATTCTTTTGTCTTCTTTAATTTCGGTAGTTGTAGAGTTTAACCACAAAATTAATTACTGACCAATATGCAAACAGTGACCAGCAAACTGCAAATCTGAGAAGCCACGAAAATGTTTTTTTTTTGTTATACAAAACCATGAAAATAAATGATACTGCAGTATCAACTATATTAACAGAATTAAATTCAATCCAAAAACATGTACAGGCTTTTCAAAAAGTTGTTTTCATGCTTTAAAAATGATGTTCCAATCTGCATGCCATGTTCCCCTCTTACACAGCCACCTCCTCTACATGGCTAGTTTTCCCAGCACTGATGAGTTTGTGTACAAAAGTACCCTCATGTGTAGCCAACCTATTGATGAAGCATTTTAGGTCAAAAATGTAAAATTTACCCCTAAAAAATGTAACATTTATCCCTCAAAAACGTAAATTTACCTCTCAAAAATGTCAGTTGCCTGTCAAAAATGTCAGTTGCCTGTCAAAAATGTCAAATTTACCCCTCAAAAATGTCAAATTTACCTCTCAAAAATGTCAAATTTACCTCTCAGAAGTAGTGACATTTTATTTTAATACATGTCAAGATCCAATATTAAATTCATATGGTAATAAGTAATCTAATTATCTCCACCAATGTTTGTTTCCCTATGTCAGATTTTTCTTACTAGAAGAAATGTTAGCTGAAGTACAATATAACAAGTACTATTTGATAGTTAATATTTCATCATTATAAATGCCAACATTTACAGGAAATGGGCTCAACAATACTAAGCTTCACATGGCTATTGATTTCTTCTCTTTGATGATTATGACTGGACATAATTGTCAAGGTCATAAAAATTAATAGTCAACAAAAGAAATTAACCGTGAACAAACCAGGCGACCAGACTAGGATTGAAAAATCAGGTGACAGTACATGTCACATCCTTTATAAACTAGTCAATTTTGTCCACTCTACAAAAGATTTTTCTACATGATTAAATTGCAGCACTGTACAATTAGTAACAGGTATAAACTGTCACAAAACGTTAGCATGTCATCAAGTAAATGGAAGAAGAAAAAAAATTATAGTTATTCCAATCAACAAATAACTGGGAGTGGTCAAGAGTTCTTGCCAAAAAGGTTTATGATGGAAAGACTCAATAAACAACATCATAAGTGATGAAGAGAATTTTCTTCTGCAGTACAAAAATGAAGTAAATGGAAAGAAAATTATTCTAAATGCCAAGTGAAGTTTGTACCAAGATTAAAATCATGTTTTTTTTAAATTTAAAATGGTTTTGCAAGGCGTGTGTCAACAATATCTCACTCACACTTTATATTTAAGAATCATGAACTTATTAAAGTTCACTGGAAATAAATTTATTCTTAAGATATGAACCTTGTAATAAATAATGTTCTTTCGTAAATAAAGCTATTAAAAGCTTATTAAGTTACATATGGCTTTCTTACTATGAACACATACTTCTCAAGAATAGTCCCCATTCTACCAAGGCCACTCTCTTATGCAGTCACATTCCAGGTGAAGAAGTGGTGTCCATATAAGAAGGGGTACACTGTATATAAAAAAGTTTCCTAATTAAAAGGGCTTTATTATGGTGTACCTTCCAGCATTCTTCACAAATCCAGAGTCAGCCAGGGGTCCAATGCAAATCTCGCATCGGAAGCAGTCTGGGTGCCAGCTGTTGTTCATGGCCTTAATTACCCTACCTACAACGAATTCTCCTGAAAGAAAAGAGAGTAAAACTTTATGTATTATTCAATAAAATGCAGCAAGTATGCAGTTTTACATCACTAAATTCATTACATATCTGACAATTAAATGGTGTGATCCATGTTCACAAAACCGCTCCGGTGGCCTAGTGGTTAGAGCATCCGCCACGGAAGCGGGAGGTCGTGGGTTCGATCCTTGGCCGAGTCATACCAAAGACTTACAAAAATGGTACTAACAGCTGCCTTGCTTGACGTTCAGCATTAAGAGGTTAGTGTTAGGACTGGTCGGCCTGGTGTCAGGATAATGTGACTGGGTGGGACATCATGCTACATGTCTGCGGCATGATGCCCCAGTGTTAGACATCACTATAAACTGCCTCACTGCAGACATCGTAGTGATATGACTGAAAAATTGTTAAAGCTATGTTAAAAATCCTAATCAAACAAACAAACAAACCATGTTCACAAAAATAAAATACACAAAATTAAAGTCTAATTAGGAGTTTTAATGTACACGTAATGTGATGTGCTTTCTAACTGGTTCAAATTCATATTTTGTGGCAGTAAAGTTCATGACAACTATTAGAAATAGTGATGCAATTGTAACATGAAAATAAAAACATGTAGATAAGAGAATTACATTAAAATGTAGTTTCTTGATAAAAAGTTCTACAATTTATTAGAAAAAGTTAATAATCAGCAGTTTTAAAATTTCAAGAACATTAACTTTACAAATCTTTTTTATTATCGGCAAACCTCAATTTATAACAGTAACAAAGTCACAAAATGTCCTTAAATCCACAAAAACAAGATTGTTATCACAAATGTCCATAAATCCATTATACACAGGCTGCTATCACTAACAACCTTAAATCAACAACAGCACAAGTCCCTCGAAGGGAGACTGACACAAGTGGGCAAAAAGAATATCCAGGAATTCCAGACAATTTCTTCCTTTTAAATACTGAGTGTTAAAACCATCTCTGACATTCTTCAGCAATAACTAGTTGCTGTGATTGATGTACTGGATGTTAGACTTGCACCAGTTTCAATAAAGCCGACATTAGAAATTTTATTGGCATGGAAAGGTGGTTAACTGAAATTCATCTTATACTGAGAGTGTTGCGTATTTTCTAGCATTTCTGCGAGTTCTTTTTTGCAAGTGGAATAATTTAGAAATATTCTTGTTGTAAGTGCTAGAGTAGTCTATGTATGGTTGTATATAGCTTTTGTAATATATTAACCTTTGTTCAGTTGATAGTTATAACCTTGTAACCACAAATATGAAGTGACATCATGCCATACAACTGAACTATGTTCATTCCATTGCAATTTATTTTAAACCGAAACCTCATTAATTTTCTTATGGGAAACCTTGTTGAAAGATTTCCTTAAACTTATTTATATTTAGTTATATTTCAATTTTGTTCTTTTATACTGAGTAGTAATCATTGATACTTTAGTCTCGTCTGTTTTTACTTTCAAACCATTTTCCAGGAATCTATACTTTGTAAGAAAGAGACAATCCTGTTTCAGTGGTATGAATGCTGTCAATTAGTAGTGAAATAAGTGTGCTTGTTCATGTGGTACGCTAGATTAGTAGTTCTGCCAGAAAAATTTACATAAGCATCACATAGTCGGCATACAGCAACTGAATCATCAAATTTCCCATCCCTTTAACTCTTTCTTAAAAATTAGTCCATATGGCAGACCGCACTTTTGAATTTTGTACCAGGTCGTACTCAGCCATGCTTGAAATACTTGTAGCTAAAGGTCAATGTCAGTTAGTTATCAATGTCAGCAAGGTGCTTATTTGTTGACAAAGAGAAGTTAAAAGCTAAAAAAGAATGAAGATTCGCAGATATGTAACTTCGAATTAGTCATGTTGAAATGAAAAAGAAATATTATGATTACCGCAGGTAAAGGTATGTAATTTAATAGGTCATCGTCAATTAGAAACTATAAGTATTGAAATATGGCTAATATTAATTTATAATAATAATAGGTTGTTTTTGCTACTTCTTATCAAAACATGCGTCAATATCACACTATATCGATATAAGAGAGTTACAACACGATTATTGTATCATCGGTTTAATACCACAATATACCGGTATTCAATATTATCGCTCACCCCTAGTAAAAAGTGAAAAAAGGCATGCAAGCTGCATTTCACTATTATATACCATAAAATATGAAGCAGAGAAAATTCAGATAGACGTATCAACATGAAGAGCTAGAAATGACTGTAACACTCCAAGTACAAAACATTTTTAGGATAAATGATGGGCGTTTTATTTTGTTGATTCCATGCAAATGAAGATGTGTCATACATATATGTATATTAACTCTAGTTTAATATATACAGCAAAACCTAGTCTTATTCTTACTCTAACTATATCTATAATACACAGTTAACCAGTTGAAAATAATCTATACATTATCTAGTGATTTATATGGAAAGGTTAATATTCTACATAAAAAAAAAAATGGGTATTCCTACTTACTTCCAACTACACTGATTGGAAAGAGACTTCTTTGTTGGCTAAGATGTAGGAATTATGATGCCTTCAAAAATGCGCAAGCATGATCTGTATACAGTTTCTAATTTGAGAGGTTTTAGGTCATTGTTTGTTTGTTTGTTTGTTTGATTAGGATTTTTAACGTAGCTTTAACATTTTTTCAGTCATATCGCTACGATGTCTGCAGTCAGGCAGTTTATAGTGATGTCTAGCACTGAGACATCATGCCGCAGACATGTAGCATGATGTCTCACCCAGTCACATTATCCTGACACCAGGCCGACCAGTCCTAACACTAACCTCTTAATGCTGAGCGTCAAGCGAGGCAGCTGTTAGTACCATTTTTGTAAGTCTTTGGTATGACTCGGCCGGGGATCGAACCGACGACCTTCCGCTTCCAGGGCGGACGCTCTAACCACTAGGCCACCGGAGCGGTTTAAGGTCATTGTGTTGACTACTATAATGGCTGTAAATCTTGGGACATGAAAAAATAATCTTTTCCGTGTCCTAAGACAAGTCACAAGGGCATATAAAAAAAATAACTTTCTGTGACCCGACAATTAGTAAACTACCATGATTGATTTTTAAAAAATGCATTTTATCTCTTATTATACTGCTGTATACATGTACATGTCATTAAAATCTTTATTTTAAAGATAGTACACTCTGCTCATTGTCAAATCTACCACTATAACAAAACTATCCTCACTTCAAACAATACTTACTGCATTAATCAACATGTTAATGAAATGAACATAAAAACTTTTTCTAAGTAGTCATCATATTCCGCGGTTAGCATGTCAGAGTCATGACCAAAAGACACCGGATTCAAATACTACCATGTAATATGCCTAGGTAAATTTCACTCTCGAAATAAAAACATTCTGTTTGTTTTGTCACTGTTTCATTATATCTACCAAAGTAACAACTTACCACATTTACCACAGCATGGGGCAAACAGCACATGGAAGTCATGCTCGCAGTACTTCCTTCCCTCAAACTGGAAAAGAAAATAAAGAAGATAAATGAATTATTGAAATAAAGTAATGGCATATGAACACTGCATTACCCAAGCATGTCAAGAACAAAAATAAGAAAACAAGGAAACTCAATAAGAGCATCTAAATATGGCATAGAAAATAGCACAAATGACTGATGATAACTTACTATTATCATTTTTAGAAAAAAATCTTCAAATAATTTATTCACATTTATCAACATTTACAAAAATCTGATCATTGATCTTGTAATATGCTATCTCCACTTTTGACCTTTCATCCCAAGGTATGCTGCTGTATTGCAAACTTAGGTGCAAATCCGATGATAATATCTCTGTGAAAACAACATCTCTATGGAAACATAAAATCAAACCACTTACAAATTTTTTTATCATTCTATCCTTATGAACTCCAATTTCCTAGATGGACTCTACAAGCCATTGTGAACATATATCTGATGGAAGTTCCTGTACAGAAACACGAGCTGTAGCAATATACACAAACACACACCTAAGAATAAATTAACCCATTTGTCCTGGCCTATACTTTTGACTTTTATATTTCAATATCTTTACAGATATGAATTTTCTTGTAAACCTGTAGATTGTGATGACTTGCTGATGCAAACAGATCACCTTGAAAAAAAACATGAATCTAAGGGAATGACATTCTCCTATCCACAAATATTTTCCATGCATTCAAGACAAGACCATTTATTCTTTAAAACTGTTGAGTGCTGAAACCATCTTTTATATTCTTTAGATACAAGATTTTCAAATTAAACAAAGGCAACCATATTAAATAAAGATTGGCACCATTTTTGTTTAGGACACCATTAAAAGACTTTTGGTGGAAACATGACCATCCATTCAGGAGAATTAGTGACAATATTTTCAATATGTTCATTGTGCCAGTGATATATGAGGTCATATCAGTACCAGTTCATTCACTTCTAACTAGATATCATAATCAGTCTTCTGGTGAAATGTCAATATGAAATTCCAATTATGAGGTGAAGCCATAACAAGATTTTAAATATGGCTGCCATGTTGGCCGTACTGGATGTCTGATGGGCACCATTTTGATTTAAAATATACTAGACACCATAAGAAGTCTTCCAGTGAAAAACTCCATGCTGATATGACTTTCCATTCTGGAGAAACCACAATAAAATGATTTTCATTTTGGCACTATTTTCATTTATGCCAAACAAGACAATATAAGAATTCTATAAGTGAAAACTCATGCTGACTGGCTATTCATGCAGGTGCAGTAATGACAAAATGATTTTCAAGATAGCCAATACAATGGCCATATTGGCTATTCTGGTGGCATCAATTCATTCAGGATCAACTAGACAACACAATAAGTTTTCTGGTAAAACCTCATGCCAATATAACTTTACATTCTTTGTGACAAGTGAAAAAAAAATTGTTAAGATGGTAGTCAAGGTGGCAATATTGGACATTAGATCAACACAATTAATAAGAAGTCTTTTAGTGCAAATCCCATAATCTATATAGGAGTAGCAATAATAATATTTTCAAAATGGCTGCTGTGAAAGCCATGCTGGATGTCTGAGTAGTACCATTTTCACAGAGATTGAACTAGACTATGGATGAACTTGTATCTCAATACAATCCTCCAAGTAGCGTAGGTGGAGTAGCAATAACAAACTTGTACTAACAAACAGAAAGACGTCAAATGATGTACAACAAATCATCCCAAAGCTCTTCTGCTCCATGACCAGTATAGCTAAAAATGAATTGTGTAAAACATGCATCCCTGTGCTGTCTCATTTTTTTCTCAATGATTTAATATTATTTCCATATTTGATGTCTCAAACGGAATAGTATCAAGTAGTTTTCTTATGCATGTTTGATGGTTTTGAGATTTGGGATAGTATGCATTGTTTAATACACAGAGAATCTCAAATGGGTAATGATTAAATACTGAATTTATGAAATGAGTTGAATGAAATGAGTTTTCAGCTTTTGCAAGCCTTGGGTCATTTAGACTCACACATGAATGTTTTTATTCTGGATAACTAATGTACACTTTGTACATAAAATTTGAATTATTTAATGAAATTTGTTTGACTTGTGACGTTTAATTTGGATAATTGCATAGGTGGCTCACATATTATTGGGTACATTTATTGTTCCTTTTAAAATACAAGGAGGATGAAAACAAGCTGATGCAGAAAGAGAAAAATATAAAACTGATGGACACAGTCTATGTCTGTCTCGATATTCACTGCATGTAAGATTGTAAGCATGTTTTAGTTTTTAGTCTGTATTTATAATATTCAACAGAAACTATTTAGTATCCATTTAAACATGGACACATCAACACATAAAGAAACTGGTTCACTTGTTTCTTGTATTGTGTATGAATAGCCAAGGGATACAGATAACTGCTGCATAGCACATCTTAGTTTTAACTCACCTCATAAAAAACACCATCTGGGAAAGGCTGGAAACACTGGGCACATCTAAAAAAAGGAAACAAAAGGAATTATGTTTACACTGAATAAAGGGTGGGTTATTTACAAACAGACCATAATGAAGAACTTGCTCAAAGATACTGGAGGTGGCAAGTTTACAGGTACTGGTTACTATAACATCAAATGAACAAACTAAACAGTTGGAATAAATTGCCATTACTGCTGAAAAAACAGTGTGTGTGTGTGTGTATATATATATATATATATATATATATATATATATATATATATATATATAAGACAGGGCAACAAAGTTTCATTTTTGGTCGATGTAATTGAGTTCCAAGTAATAAAGTTGCACAAAAAGCCTACAATGATAACTACAACATTGCATGGTTCATAGTCAACCTATTTTCCACGAGTTCAGTATCCATTGATTGGTAACCAATAATTGCCTTACCTGGTAATTGGTGTCCAGTACATACCTGAAAACATGAGACCAGGGCCAATGGTGCTTAATATAGTACCCAGTGACCAGTGCCTGGTACTTGAAATCCAGCAAAGGCTTGGACTTGCAATGAGGACCTATATTTGGGGAAATGAGACTGGCAAATAATAATCCCTCAATTTGAAAGCAGACTTAATAGACCAAGAAATCACATTTCCATTGTGCCGAAAAATTCTCAGGATTCGTCACTCACTGGAGCATAGAACATCCTTTCCACAGTAAGTGTCAGTGATCCTTCCAATGGTTTACCATGGAACCTTCCCTTTGGAATGCAATGAATGAAGTGGCTATCCAGTGAAGATGAGGAGCAAGTAGTTCCCTCCTTACTATCCATATAAGCATGTTGGCTTTCAGCCAAATTCAACACCATATTACAAAGGTCATTTGTCCAATCATGCACAAAAAGTGCATGCCAAGTAGGTGGGATGCATGTCCCAAGCAGCCTTTTTATGGCTGCATTTAGTTGCACCTTGAGGCAAATTGAAATATCAGCTGGTAAGGCCAAGCAAAAAAAAATATCTGTGGTTCTGGCTAGATTGAAAAAAATGTAAAGGAAGTAGGTTGGTACACCATTTGTTTTCTATTTTTGTGGTCTGGATGGATTTAAATAAAGCGTAAAGTAGAAAAAGAAAAAAAGTTTCATTGATGAAATTACGAACGTGAAATTACACATATCAAACAAAAAAATACTAAAAACTGAGATTACATATTTAATATTCAATTTATCTTTTCACTGAGAACTATATACATGTATTGGTAAATTCATGTACAGTGTATAAGAAAACTGGAGAATGAATAGCACATATGTGCCAACCCTGAGATTGGCATGAGTGTAATTATTGCTGATATTAGTGGTATGAGTGTAATTATTGCTCATATTAATGGTATGAGCATAATTATTGCTCATATTAGTGACATGAGTGTAATTATTGCTGATATTAGCGGTATGAGTGTAATTATTGCTCATATTAGTGACATGAGTAATTATTGCTGATATTAGTGGTATAAGTGTAATTATTGCTCATATTAGTGTGAGTATAATTATTGCTGATATTAGTGGTATGAGTGTAATTATTGCTCATATTAGAATGAGTATAATTATTGCTGATATTAGTGGTATGAGTGTAATTATTGCTCATATTAGAATGAGTATAATTATTGCTGATATTAGTGGTACGAGTGTAATTATTGCTAATATTAGTGGTATGAGTGTCATTATTGCTGATATTAGTGGTACGAGTGTAATTATTGCTCATAGCAGTATGAGTATAATTATTGCTGATATTAGTGGTACAAGTGTAATTATTGCTCATATTAGTGCTATGAGTGTAATTATTGCTAATATTAGTGGTATGAGTGTAACTACTGCTAATATTAGTGCATACATTCCATCCCCTGACAATGAAAAAGCATAATCCAAGTGGTCAAAAAGCAGAATCCAGGCAGAAAAAGTGTAATCCACATAAAACATGCTAAAATTTCAATAAACAATGATGTATTTGCCCCTCTCATATTTTAACATCCTTTACTGTTTCAAGTTTTCATATGTAGTACTTTTAGCTTTACACACACACCGCCTAAAACCCATCTTAAGACTTTTAGAGCCAAATATTAAAATTCTTTATACATGGCCTGTAATAGATGTTATGTGATGCTGCACGTGAAGACTCGTGTCTTCATATTTAGAGGATACTGTTATTTTTTTTTTTTTTTTTTGCCAGTCTGTAGAAAAATATAAACGAGAAAACATATAATTGATTTTATGGAAGATGGATATACTGAAAAAGCGTAATCCAAATATGTTTACGCGTAATTTAGTGAAAAAAAAGCGTAATGATTACGCCAAAAGCATAATGGTTGGCATGTATGTTAGTGGCATGAATGTAATTATTGCTGATATTAGTGGCATGAGTGTAATTATTGCTCATACTAGTTTTACGAGTGTAATTATTGCTCACATTAGTGGCATGAGTGTAATTACTCATATTAGTGGTACAAGTGTAATTAATGCTCACATCATTGGTATGAGTAATTATTGCTAATATTAGTAGCATGAATGTAATTATTGCTGATATTAGTGGTATGAGTGTAATTATTGCTGATATTAGTGGTATGAGTGTAATTAATGCTCATACTAGTGTTATGAGTGTAATTATTGCTCACATTAGTAGTTTGAGTGTAATTATTGCTCATATTAGTGGCATGAGTGTAATTATTGCTCATATTAGTGGCATGAGTGTAATTATTGCTCACATTAGTGGTACGAGTGTAATTATTGCTCACATTGGTGGTACGAGTGTAATTATTGCTAATAGTAGTGGCATGAATGTAATTATTAGTGGTATGAGTGTAATAATCAATAATATTAGTGCTATGAGTGTAATTATTGCTATTAGCAGAATGAGTGTAATTATTACTTATATTAGTGGTGTGAGTGTACTTAATGCTAATATTAATGGCATGAGTGTAATGTCTGCTTATATTAGTGGCATGAGTGTAATTATTGCATATATTAGTGGTATTATTGTACTTGCTGCTAATATTAGTTGCCTAAACAAATAATATGAGCATAGACAGTATAATTACATGCCATTATTACTGTCCTATGTTTGAAAGAAATTTAACTGGTTCTGTGGCTGGTCAAAATTGTTGTCTAAAAAAAGCAAAATCCAGGTGGATTAGAACCAAAATACAAACACAAAAATACAAATTATTTATATTAATAATGATCGTCAAGTTCACAAATTTTTTAATGAGCATGAGCATGTGTTCAATTGCATCACTCTCATATTCTGCTTTTCACATTTGTAAAATGGCGATGGTTTGACTTTGTTCTAATCTGACAGATTCTTAAGTTTTAAAAAATCCATCTGTTCTCACACTTTTTAGTCACAGAACATCAACAAGTCACAATGTTAATGCCAGTTTCACTTATGATCTGGCACAATTTTCTTAAAAAAGCAGATTGATACATGAACATTATGTATTATTTAACACTAGGGTAGCCCAGTGGTTAGTGCATCTGTTTTGAATGCAGGACATCATGGGTTCGAACCCTGGCCAAGTCATACCAATGATTTCTAAAAATGGTACTAACATCTGTCTCGATAGGTGCTTAGCATTATGAGGTTAGTGTTAGGAATAGTCAGCCTGGTGTCAGAATAATATGACTGGGTGGGACATGATGCAGCATGTCTGCAGCACAACACCCCAGTGATAGACATCACTGTAAACTGCCACACTGCTGACATTGTCAGATAATGTACATTTGCTATAAATAGTAAATAAGGAAAGCACAAGTATATCTAGAATGTGTGTGTGTGTGTGTGTGATTTAGATTTTTAACATAACTTTATCTATTTTTCAGTCATATCGCTGCAGTGTAACAGTTTATAGTGATATTTAGCACTGGGGCATAATGCCAGTCACGAAGCATGATTTTCAACCCAGTCTCATTATCTTGACACCAATCCAACCTGTCCTAACACTAGCCTCTTAATATTGTGTGCCCAAGTGAGGCAGTTGTTAGTACCATTTTTAAAAGTCTTAAGTATAATTCAACCAGGGTTCAAACCCACGACCTCCCACATCTGAGGCCAACAATTTACCACAAGGCCACTGGAGTGGTCCCACAAAGAAGCATAATTCTTTTTGAATCCAAATTACTTCTTAATAAGCTCATACCAACTTAATATTTAAATATGCTAGATAATGGACATGAATTTTTTTAATTTGAGAAAAAATACCCAAATTTGACATTGGGGACTTCTAATAAGAAACTTTATGTTTTTAAAAATACTTTGACTGAAACTTGTATTTGAGTGTTGACCCCTTTTTTTATTCTGAGGACAAACATAATAGAAGTTGAAAACTGCTTCTGGGATTTTCTGTCAATAGTACAATGTGACTTCTAGACCCTAATCTCAACCATGTTTATGAATAACTGATAGTACATAACCATTTACATTATATGGGTGAAGGGATTTTGGTGGAGAAAGTATCAAAATTGAAATAGATAACTAATCAAGACAGCTACATTAAAAATTTCATCTCGTATGTCATTTGTTGTGAGGACAATGCAGAATAAAATGAATTTTGATACCAGCTGTGCCTTAATCTCTCCACCCATTCAACTTAAATTGCTCTGTTCTTTCAGTGTCAAATTTCAGTACCCATACAACAGTAGCTTTAGCATCACAATGAAAAGTGGTCTGTGTATATTACAGTGATTTGAAGCAACCCCACTGTGAAACAAGTCATATGTGACGCAGGGCTTATCAATGTACAACCAAGCTACTACCTGCTAATTGAGATGTGAATAAGCTGAAACATATTGAATTATGCCGTTTCCTTTACAACAAATGACTAGATTAAATTTTGATAACTAGCTGTTTTAACTAGTTTACAAGTTAGTATTCCTAGCATTGATTTTTCTTTTATGAAAACCAAACAATGAAATAGCCACGATATACAGTATGATTTAAGAAAATGGAATCAAAAAAACACTGTTCACTTAACTCAACACTGTCAACACAATGGCAAAAGAAAACAACCTGCAAAGGAGCTATTGTTGTAACTTTATGTCATCAGTATGCACACCAAATTAATTCATCAGTTTATGAGGCAATACAATTATGTTAATATTATCGCAAATTCAATTACATTATCACTATCAGAACTTGGAAATGTTTAGATTGGCTGAATTATCACGTTCGGCTGTCTTTTTTCTGTGTCAGAGCACTAAATTAATAAATAATGCAAATGAAGAAGCCTGGTATTGGAAGAAAAACAAAGAACCTTGGAGCCAATAAGCCAAGATAAAGAAGAAGTGTTTTTTTCCACTGTTGAAATGTGTTCTCACATGGTTACTGCTTTGCAATTTTACCTGTTCAACCTTTCTGCGAGAAAATATTTTGATAAAGAGGCTGAGATAAGGAAAACTACTGTGAGAATCCTGTTGAAAGCTGAAGTACCACCAGCAATGATAATGTAAATGACTGGGCATACAAATATGTCAGCTGTAAATGGTAATATTGACAATAAGTCTACCTGCCTTTCTTCATCTTGAATTTCCTCAAAAAATGTTTTGTGTGCTATTTCTGGTAATTAGAATCATGTAGGTTCCAAATAATGATCTATGCCGAAACATACTATATCAATAGACTTTAATATATACTACATTTGAAGCTGAAATCACTTTGCAAAGGATAATTTAATGCATACAATTTATTCACTCCAAAAAGCAATGAACTTGTTCTTCACTAAATACAATTTATTGCACTTCAAAAAGTAATGAACTTGTTCTTCACTGAATACAATTTATTGCACTTCAAAAAGTAATGAACTTGTTCTTCACTAAATACAATTTATTCACTCCAAAAAGTAATGAACTTGTTCTTCACTAAATACAATTTATTGCACTTCAAAAAGTAATGAACTTGTTCTTCACTGAATACAATTTATTCACTCCAAAAAGTAATGAACTTGTTCTTCACTAAATACAATTTATTCACTCCAAAAAGTAATGAACTTGTTCTTCACTAAATACAATTTATTCACTCCAAAAAGTAATGAACTTGTTCTTCACTAAATACAATTTATTCACTCCAAAAAGTAATGAACTTGTTCTTCACTAAATACAATTTATTCACTCCAAAAAGTAATGAACTTGTTCTTCACTAAATACAATTTATTGCACTTCAAAAAGTAATGAACTTGTTCTTCACTGAATACAATTTATTGCACTTCAAAAAGTAATGAACTTGTTCTTCACTGAATACAATTTATTCACTCCAAAAAGTAATGAACTTGTTCTTCACTAAATACAATTTATTGCACTTCAAAAAGTAATGAACTTGTTCTTCACTGAATACAATTTATTCACTCCAAAAAGTAATGAACTTGTTCTTCACTAAATACAATTTATTCACTCCAAAAAGTAATGAACTTGTTCTTCACTAAATACAATTTATTCACTCCAAAAAGTAATGAACTTGTTCTTCACTAAATACAATTTATTCACTCCAAAAAGTAATGAACTTGTTCTTCACTGAATACAATTTATTGCACTTCAAAAAGTAATGAACTTGTTCTTCATTAAATCCTACATCTTCCTGAAAATTAAAATTAAAAGACTTTCCTATTTTTCCAACTTATGGTTCCAAACTATCAAAGACAAAACAGAAACAGCAGATATGCCGTTTGTTGCCAGTTCCTCAAGCCACATGTAAATCATACAAAATCCACCCAGATGAACATAAGCAGTATTTAGCTGGAGTGACGGCAAAAACAAACTCCTTTCATTTGAGACCAACTGGGAAATTTGTTCAATGACACAGTCGTTCATAATATGACTTTAAATTTCATTTTTCAATAAAGCAAAATTTCTTTTTTAAATGACTGGACACAGTAAGGTATCAAATTCACTGGGTAGTGATATGTGCGCATGAATACTGTTGTTGTGTATTCATTTAACTACCGTAATGTATTTAGCAGGAAATAAATTACTTTGGTTCTTCTAGTGTTGTTTTCCTCATTGTGCATGAAGTAGAAATTTAAAATAAAACGAGTGTATAATAAAAATGTTACTACATTTGCATGAGAAAATATGAAATTGTATTTTTTTCTGACTAATACTGCACTACCATGGTCATGAAGTATAACTTAGAAAAACTTTCTTCATATTTACCCACAGAATTGCAGTAACCTATGGTTCTAATACTGACAATGCACTGCCATTTTGTATGGGCAGCTCCCCTCTCGAAAACTTTTTTGGATCTAATTTCACCTGCTGGTGAAATTACAGCTGATCCGGCTTACAACAAAGTGAACTTCCGCAAATTTTCATACACAGCGTGCAAAGATTTGAGTCAAAAAGTTTTATTAAGTACATTATTCTTTACTTTTACAATCTGCTACTACCTAGTCCCAAGCCAGGGTCAACTAACCACACATGCTCTGCACAGGCATTAAAATAACAGCAATGTTTCTCGATACCTACACAAAACATCTTGTGTGCCATACTTCTCCAACAGAATTGACAATCTGTTCTGTAGGGCCAAATGGTTCTGCACATCGGCGACACACTGCACCACTAAATGACATCGCAGAACTGAAACAAAAAAAGAAATTAATACATATGACAATATGAAATCGTCTCTACTGGCAAAGATTCATCAATCTGAGATATAAAATGCAAATTATACCAAATAGAAGTATGAATACATCTGCATGTGTATAATGTTCTGAAATTCAGATCTGAAGGATGTTCAAAATCGTTTCATTGTTGCAAAGACCCATTGAACCATCTATCCTGAGGCATCACTTGTTAACCTCCAAGTAGTTACAAATGTGGACTTGACCTTGTCCAATATCTTGTTCAGTGTCTACCTGACCTGAATAATTGAGTTTGGTTCTGTAATCATCATGTTTATTTAAATCAGAGTTTAGAACATTGGAAATTCACCATGGGTCAACCTGTTGTTTACCACATATTATATTAAAAATCGTGTAGCAGACCTTATAAGTAATATAACTCAGATCTTATCCTGTAAATATGTGGAACCCTCCAGAAAGAAATTTGCCTTTAGGTAATAGTTTGTTTTAGAAAATGCTAATTATGACCCAAGGTCAGGTGGAGAACTACCGGTACATAATTTTATTTATCTAAAGGTTATTGTGTTCCGAGATGCTGAAGGCAGAAGACACAGAGACGCCGAAGCTTCTTTGCCAGATTCTCCAAAAGATATGGGATAGTGAAAAAGCACCAAATGACTGGAAAACCGGAATCATAGTTAAACTTCCCAAGAAAGGAGATCTGGGAAACTGCAACAACTGGCGAGGAATCACATTGCTATCCCTCTCCAGTAAGATCTTTAGCCGCATCATTCTTCAACGCATCACAACAGCTGTGGACGGCATCCTACGTCAGGAACAAGCAGGCTTCAGGAAAGGCAAATCTTGCATCGACCACATCTTCACACTGAGGCAGATACTTGAGCAGTTTCATGAATGGAATGGATCCCTTTATGTGGTCTTTGTGGACTTTGAGAAGGCCTTCGACAGCCTGCACCGAGACTCTATGTGGAGGATCCTACGACATTATGGCATCCCCAAGAAAATTGTCAATGTCATCAGGTCCCTGTACGAAAACTCTGAGTGCAGAGTAATCCACAACAACCAACTCACTGAACCATTCAAGGTGGAAACCGGAGTGAAGCAAGGATGCATTCTCTCTCCAATTCTCTTCTCACTGGCCATTGACTGGATCATGCGCCGCACCACAGAGGGCAAGAGGCATGGAATACAATGGACGTTGACCTCAATGCTGGATGACCTGGACTATGCCGACGACATCGGGTTGCTGGCAAGCAGACACCAGGATATTCAACAGAAGACACAACAGTTGGTACAGACAGCAAATACCATAGGTCTTCGAGTCAACATAGGGAAGACAAAAGTCTTGAGGAAGAATACTAGAGTGGGCAACTCAATCACCATCAATGACCAGCCTCTGCAAGAACTAGACAATTTCACTTACCTGGGTAGCAAGGTCGCCACGGATGGAGATAGCACAAGGGAAGTCGTCACAAGAATCGGCAAGGCCAACCAGACCTTCGCAATGCTGAAGCCCATATGGAGGACAAGAAACCTCAGTGTCCACACAAAGATCCATATCTTCAAGAGCAACGTGTTGAGCATCCTTTTGTACGGCTCAGAGTGTTGGAAGTCCACTGCGAACATAGAACACAAGCTCGAAGTGTTTCAAACCAAATGCCTGCGACGCATCATGAGGATCTTCTAACCAAACATGATCTCAAATGAGGAACTTCGGCATAGAGCGGGTGCAAGCACCATCTCTGAGATCATTTCAACTCGGCGATGGAGATGGCTCGGCCATGTCTGCAGAATGCCTCCTGACTCACTACCAAGGGTGGCACTGAGATGGATCCCACAGGGGAAAAGGAACCGTGGCAGACCCAAAGAGACCTGGCGACGAACAGTGGAGAGAGACCTTAAGACCTGAGGCCTCACCTATCAGACCGCCCCTGCAATAGCTGCCAACAGACGGAAATGGTGCTCCCTTGCTGTTGCCTCAAGCACCAGATGGCGCAGAGAGGATTGATTGATTGATTGATTGATTGTAAGATCTGAATGATTACGGTTGTATTGTTGTAGTGTCCAGTATTTCATTTCGGCTGGAATTTATTTATTCTAATTATTTATTTCAAGCGATTCTTCTCTGGAAATAGAAAGTGCTAAAAACATAACATTCCTGGAGATAGAGACCTGGACTTAAAAATGTAATTCAAATTTGGAAATGTTATTGGATTGTATTATTTTGCCTAGGTGAGATCCAATGGGAATGTTTGGGAGAGAGAAGTGCAGCAGGAGAGGGCTCAAGTTCCAAATGCTGTCTCCCACCCCCTCTTTTGGGAAAAGAAAATGGACATAGAAGCAGAAAATGCTTGCTGAGATTTCTTGACAACAGCCCCCAACACACATTGATGGTTGCTGGATTTAAGGATGCTTCTCTCAGCATACTAAAAAAAGCAGGTGAGGACAGGTAAGCATGTTAAGTTATGATGACAAGTAGTCATACTTTCTGTTCCAAAGCTTCATGGTATTTTATGGAAAAGCATGCACAGGTTCCACATGAAATACCCACATTAGCTGCATTGGCACTGGGAAGGTTTCATGGGCCATTTTGGGAAATATGTATCCAATTGATAGAAGAAGATACCATGGGTTACAGCGTTGAGGAGGAAAAGGCCAACCCTTGAAGCTTTCAATATTTTAGGCTGATCAAAAACCTTTCATTGATTAACTTAATCATAGAAGAATGAAGGAGGAGAAGGAGGTTTGGTTGAGGTTGGGCACAAGATCTTTTGCAGACTGGAAAGGTACTTTTGGGACTTCGTGGCAGGCTTTGGGCATAAGTCAGGAGGTAAGAGTTCATTAATTGCCTCATCAAAAGAGCAAACCTCTTACTCCACATCTAACAGAGATGAAAGAAAGGGTATAAGAGAAGGCATCACTTGTGTTTCCTCCATGTCAAAACTCATCCCTACCAGAATGGAGATAGCATTATTGAGAGGGTATAGGAACACTCTGCACTCAATTCCATTCCATACTGCAATACGGTGAGTATGGGGCTGAAGGTATGGCAAGAGCTAGAGATAGTCAAGAACATCTGCCAGTCCTGGAAGTTACACCTCTAGCCTTCCGAATGGTTTCTACCCAAAGATAAGATGATAGCAGAACAAGAGCTGCAGTATTGTGTGTTATGAGGATAAGATCCAAAAGCCCAA